>APFE031729782.1:14293-157751 GCA_000404065.3 Pinus taeda | reverse complement strand
AGATATGAAGAGAAGTATTCTTGTATGAACAGGCATATGGCTTGTGGAGTATTCTCCTTCCTTAAGGAGTGAATGTATAGTGTTGCCCTACCTTAAGGGTTTGACAATAAAGAATCATTTCTATCTATTTCTATCTTGTTATTCTTGGGTTATTTCTGTTATCATAATATTTTCGGTCTAGAGCTATAACAATATGTGGTGAGTACACACTGAGGGGTGTACTCCCTTAATTTCCTTGTGACTCCAAGCAAAGGCTTCTAGGTTTTCCTTTAACATGTTGCATAGCTTCTCCTCTTCGAGAGTAGAAAGAGATGGATTAATTTTCAAGGTTTTCTCTGGGCTGAATTCTATGTTTTTAACACGGAGTGGGTTAGAATCAGCCAAGAATAAGTCAATTGGGTGATTGTTCTAGGTTTCCCTTATTTCTTCTTCTAATGGTAATGAACTAGGAGTTGGACTTTGGAGCAGGGGTTCAATCAAGTGATCCTCATCTTGCTATCCTCCTCCCATGGTTCCTTCCAAAGCATAAATTTGGGTGGAATAAACCTCATCTTCTTCCTCCTCCTCCAACCATGAAGGTAAATCATTCCCTAGAGATGGTTGAGCAGGAGGTTATTGGACTAACTACTTGGACATATGATCGTTCTTGATGGTCATATTCCTAGCCCTGCAACTAATGTAAGCATTAGTTGTGGCCAACCATGGCCTCCCAAGGATGAGAGGATAACTAGTAAGCTTAGCCTTAGGCTGGAGAAGTAGAAAATATGTAGGGTGCTCCCAAGAGTCAATGGAGACCATCACATCCTCCACAATTCCATCGGGGGACGTTACTGTGGAATGGTATGCAAGTTGCAGAACTGTTTTGGTCTTCCTCAATGACCCTTGGAGGTTGAGCTTGAAAATGGTGTCCTTGGTCATCACATTAATGGAAGCCCCAAGATCGATTAGAGTGTGTGGGACAATGGTGCCATTGTCGCACACATCTATTACAGGGCTTCCAGGGTCCAAATATTTGGACATATTACCTGCCCCATCATTAAGTCGGACAACTACCCAATGACATTAATGGTAGGGTCATCTCTCTTTTGCCTCCCTGGATGCTTGAAGAATTTCTCCTTAATCAACTTATTGTAAGTGGGAACATCTTTTATTTCTTGGAGAAGGGGGATCTTTACACATAGATTTTCAATTCTCCCAGAAGTTCAGTTTCTTCTAGGGTAGGCTGGAGTGGTTGGGCTAATCTCGTAGGAAAGGGTGAATTTATTTTAAGGTTGCTTTCCTCTCTTTCTTCCTCATTCTCCCTAGGTAGATGGGGAGGTTGGTTATCCGGGAGAACTCTCCTAGATTTCAGGTTAATCTCTTGGATTTCCACAGCATAAGCTGGATATGATGTCTCTCCACTGTATACTTGTTGAGCTTGCCTATTGTTTGCATTCAAATTTGGTTGGGTAGGATTCTGGGGCTACTTGGGTGGAGCAGAGTGTAGGAGTTGTGGTTGGGTAGGTGGTGGAGGCAATAGAGTTGGAGCATTGTTGTATTAGGGCCTCCACCCCTGGAGTGGTGTATTCCATTGAGGTTGTGGTAGAGCGTAAGGTTGAAATGACTGATTGGCTAGCTGGGAATGATACTGATATGAATAGGACCAAGGAGGGGGTGTAGATAAGGAAGGATGAGCAGGGGGTCCCCAATAAGGTATATCTTGTGGTTTGGTTGGGGTTGTAATATGCATGGGATGACCCTTGTATGCCCAGTTGGTATGGTCTAGGCCCAGGAGGTCTCCTTTGGTTAATGTAGCAAAGCTGCTCAGTGACCCTTTCAATGCCTTGATATATAGCTTTGAGTCCGGGTAAAGAAGGGCACTTATCAGTAAAGTGGTTTTCTTCATAGACTGAGAAAATTTCAATACAGTTCAATGGACATTGGTTCCTAGGATGCCTCCTGGTGCCTCTAGGACAAAATATGGCCAAGGCTCTCTCTACTTCCTCTTGCTTCCTTTTAATGTTCATGGTGTCCATTTGTAAGGCAAGGGTTTGTAGCATCTCACTTTTGAAATCTTCCAGCATATTTCGAATTTCACCCTTGATGAATGAGTTGGAAGATGATGTACTGGCCATAGGTTGACTACCCCTACCCTTTTTCTTGGCTACCCTAGAATGGTTTCTAAAGACAGTCTTGATATCATCATAGAGTAATTGGTAGATATTTCCTCCTACTAACAAATGTAAGGTATCTAGAAGATATTCTCTTACTCCCCTGAGCAAGACCAACTTCAGTGACTCAAGGTCAAGTGTGCACCTGGCCCTTTTGTAACTGAGCTGGAATCTTTCTTCGTAGTCTCCTAAGGATTCATCTTGGCCTATGGTCATCCTGGAAATTTCTTCTTTAGTATCCTTTGACCTACAGTAGTCCCAATATTTTTTGTTAAAGGCTTCGTACATCTGAGCCCAAGTTGTGATGCTATCTCTAGGTAAGCCCATGAACCAGCGCAATGTGGCATCCTTGAGGGTAGATGGAAATAGTTATAACTTTTTCTCATCATATGTATAGTGATAGTTTCGGAATATAACAAAAAAATCAAATAGGAAAGTGTCAGGGTCCTTTGTGGTTAGGCCATGGAAATGAGGTAGGGAAGAGGGGCTTGTATTTTTCATCTTGGTGTCCCTATTGGTTTCCTTGATGGGGAAGGCACCCTCAACTCTCTCTCTAATCCATCTATCATTTTGGTTTTCAGCCATTGGTTCAGTAGGAATGGGTTCGTCTTCTTCTTTTTCCCTTGTAGGTTCTTTAAATATGTTAGGTTACTCACCTAAGGGTTCTTCCAGTTCATAGCCACCGAAGAAGAGAGAAGGTTGACTGTTCGATGTAGTGGGGGTATTTGGCAAAAATTTTCCTAGGTTGTCTCTATTACTATGAGGCATAAAAGGAAATGTTTTTGGGCTGGTTTTGTAATTTTTTTAAACCAGAAATTACTTGTAGAAATGAAATTATTGATTGAATGAAAATCACTAATAGGATGAAAAAGCTACTTTCTGAATTGAAATCCTACTTGCAGAATGGAAAGGAAAGCAGATAATGGACAATGAAAGAAAGGAAGAAACTAGATTACTTTTGCAAAAATAAAATAGTAACAGAATATTGAAGACAAGAAATAGAAGAAAAGAAAGTAGTAATCACATTCTACTCAAACACCTCCCTAGCAACGATGCCAAAAAGTGATGAGTGCTAGTATTGTAGCAAGGATGTTGCAACTCCTGGGCTCGCAGCTTTACTTGTCAACCTGGGGTTCGTACAAACTTGGAGGTGACAGTGTTGTGTGCACAAGTAAAAATGAAGGTCCTATTTGTTGTCACTGTTCATCCAGCGAGAGACCCTAGGGGTTCCAAGTTAGACTTCTATAGATTCAGAATAATCTTGATTCTCTGATGGAAGAAGAGAAAATCTACTCTAAGAGAGCTACTCTATTGCAATAATGAAGAAAACAACATGTAATGTTAAATCACACCATATCTTAATTAACCAATTAAATAGCTATGCTAAGCAGAATTGTTAGATCAACACTAAACAAATGCTAATGTCTAAGCTACAAAAGTGAAGAACATCAAACCATACTAGGATGTAAGCAAAAATCTAAACTAAATTTGTTTTCACTTTTTTGGGTTTTTTAGGCAAAATCATGTATGAAAATTAATTGTTCTTGTGGATGTGACAGGTGAATGGAAGGTGATGGAGGATGGCTAGAAGGCTTATGGAGTGGTTGGATGGTGTGGAAGGGTCTTAGGAGGCTTTGTGTTACTTCCTATAGGTTTCCCATCAATTCGGCCTCAAAACAGTCCATTTCAGGAAAACCTATAGGATGTACTAGAAACCTATAGAATGATCTTGTAGGAATTACAGGAAACCTACAAAATACAACTGAGAGCTAATTGTGATGTGTTGGAGGTGTTGGGAAGCTTGGGAAAGGTGTATGATGAGTGGAATGGGGTGTTAGAAGGTCTAGGAGCACTCAGGAGTCAATATCCAAGATAAGAGATGGCTAGATTCGCTCAATGTAACTAGGGGAATTTCAATGAAAAATGATAAAAAAAACTAGTGAGGGTGATGGTGGAACAAGAGATGGCTAAGGTGGATGAAGTGGAAGGTGGCTGATGGTGATGAAGTTTGGGTCTCCTCCTGAAGTACCTGCCTTTCTCAAAACATGTGTGTTTTCCAAGAACTATGCATCAAGATACATTTTCATAAACCAGAAAAGAATGAATCAACTGCCTATATTATGCATAAAGAAAGTTTGTAAAGGGAATGAAGGCATGAGTGAGATCTTATTGCAAAACTGAGATGAAAAAGCATGACAATGAAATCTACCTTGCAACATGAACAAATACTAAATCAAAGACAACAAACTCCAAAACTCATGCAAGAACTAGAAATTTGTGTTTTTGGGGCTGCTGAAAGGTCCCTTCCTCAAGTCATGGTCCTAGAGGGAGGAAGTGAGGCTGAGACACCTGCTGACAACCTTATGGTGATCCTTTTTCTCCTTTCTAATCTGTTACTTGAAAGAAGGCACAAATGGAAGCAAACTATCACACAACCAATCTAATCTACTCTGCTGTAATGGAAATGCATCAAATAAGAAAATGAACAATTAAACTATGAATCTATACTAGCATACATGTACAATAAAGAGGAGCCTTGTCTACTAGGGTTGGGCCCTAACCCAAGAGCTTCAACCCTATGAGTTAACTCAGTGCTGGCTCAAAACAAAACTCATTCCTATTATCATAACAATGGATTACATCAAAAACTATCACAAGTCTTGCAGCTCGAAAATAGAGTAGAATTCTACAATAAAAAATATGAATCCTACAAAGGTCCTAGGACTCTCTACTTATACATATGAAGTCTCCAATTAATTCCTTAAAATTAGGGATGCTCGGCTCCCAAACTTGAGATAAACTGGTGCTTTGTCTTTCACTTGCTCGATTGCCTTCTAGTCCTCATGATTTGGTTGTTTGCACTCCAAGCTGATGGAGGAATATTTGAATGGAGGGGTAGTAAATGAGGAGGATTTACCTCCTATAATTCATCTACCTTGTCCCATTCGAGTTATGACCATGGTATCTGCCAAAATTCCTTGGTTTTAACCTTTAATCCTGAGGACTAGAAGGCAAAATATAATCAAAAGTATGCAATAAGTTATGAGAATAGTTGGTTTGACTAAGCTAGGAGGTGAATTAAGGCCCATATAATTACCTAGTGATGAGTCTCTTCAGCATCGACTAGTATGTCAACCCAATATTTCCTATTGCTGCTCACCACCTTTGTGAGAATTCTTTACAATGCTCTGTTGGTAACCTCTACTTATCCGTTGGCCTGAGGGTGGTGAGGAGTTGATTTTCTATGCTTGATCTTATGTTGGCTAAACAGATTCTCAATCATGTGTGAGGTGAATCGAGTTCCTTGGTTAGTGACTAGGCCTCTAGGGTACCTAAAGTTGTAAAACACATTCTCACTCTAGAACTCAACCGCTTTCTCTTCTATGGCTACCTTGACAGCCTTGGTTTCAGCCCACTTTGTCAAGTAGTTAGTGCACACAATTATGTACTTTTCTTGTCCTAATGGTGGATCAACAAGTGAAATGAAATCCATGCCCCATTTGTCAAATGACTCAAAAGTCACTTGAGGTTGCAAAGGAATTTCATACCTAGGAGTAGGTTTCCCCATTATTTGGCATTGGTCACATTGGCTAGTATCTTCTTTCATCTTGGTGGAGAGTGGGCCAATAGTATCCAGATTGTAGTACCTTAAAGGTCATCCTCTTGGCTACAAAGTGATCTCCACAAGTCCCATCATGATAGGCCAAAATGTTGTCAAAAATTTCCTCCTCCCTGACACATCTTATGATAATTTGATATGGGCTTATCTTGAATAGATTTCCCCCAATCCAAGTGAATGGTGCACTTTTCCTTATAATTCTGCTCTTTTCCTTGGAGGACATATTTGCAGGGAATTGTGCAACCACTAAGTAGCTTTCTATGTTAGAAAACCATAGAGAGAGAACTAAGATAACAAATAAATGCTCATCTGGCAGCTGGTCATCAACCATGCCTTCCTCACCTGCAGGGAAATCCAGCCTGGACAAAAAAGACGCAACTACATTTTCTCTACCAGGCTTATCAATGATAGTTAGATCAAACTGTTGTAACAAAAACAACCATCCAATAATTCAGGTATTCACATCAGGTTTGTTCATCAAATTTTAATAACAACATGGTTACTATGTACAAAGGTCTGGTAACCAATGATGTAATATCTAAATTTATTCAAGGAATGGAAAACAGCTAGGAGCTCTTTTTTAGTGACAATATAGTTCAATTCAGCCTTGGACATATTTTTCTTGATGAAGTAAATTACATAAGGTAACTTGTCATCTATCTAGCTTAGAGCCGCTCCGAAAGATTTATCTGAGGCATCAGCATGGATGTGGAAAGGAAGAACCCAATTTGGGCCTTGGAGTATAGGTGTAGTAGTCAACTTTTCCTTTAGGGTTTTTAGGGCTTCTTGGTAGCTTTCTGACCATGAAAATTTAGATTCCTTGGCTAATAGTCCAAACAAAGTCAAGGCTACTTTGCTGAAGTCTTTTATGAATCTCCTATAGTATCTCGCTAAGCGTAAGAGAATTTTGACATCCCTCTCCTTCTGAGGAGTAGGGAGCCTCTTTATGATAATGATTTTATTTGGGTCCACTTGTAGTCCTTCCTGGGATATTGAGTGGCCTAGAACAATCCCTGCAATCATCAAGAACTCACACTTATAAAGAATAAGGGAGAAGTTCATTTCAATGCATTTGTTTAGTAATTTTCCCAAGTTAGAAAGAGCCTCTAGGAAATCACACCCATAGGGGGTGAAATCATCCATATAAATTTCCATAAAGTCATGGACTAGCTTTGCAATGATGCTCAGGACCACCCACTAAAAAGTGGTAGGGGAATTTAATAATCCAAAAGGAAGGACCCTATAAGAATAGGTACCCTAAGGATAGGTGAAGTTGGTTTTATCTTGGCCTTTCAGCTAATCTAGATCTGATTGTAGCCACTGAATCCATCTAGGAAAGAGAAGAACTTCTTTCCTACCAAACCATCTAATACTTGGTCAATGAAAGGTAGAGGGAAATGGTCCTTTTTTGCAGATTTGTTTAGCTCTTTGTAGTCCACACATATTCTCTAGTTCCCATTTTTCTTTGGAACCAGAACTAGAGGAGATACCCACTCATTATCTGAGATGGGGTGATTGAACCCGGTATCTCACAACTTATCTAGTTATTCTTTGACTATATCCTTGAGAGTTGGGTTCATTCTCCTCTGAGGTTGGCACACTGACTTTCAACCTTCCTTAATGTAAATGTGGTGAGTACACAATGAAGGGTGCACTCCCTTCATCTCCTTGTAACTGCGGGCAAAGGCATCCATATTCTTTCTTAGCATGTCACAAAAATAGTCTTCTTGATGTTCAGAGAGGAGTTAATTTTCAATGTTCTTTTTGGACCAAATTATATCATCTTGACATGAGTAGGACTAGAGTAAGCTAGGTACAAATCAGTCCAAGGGTTATCTTCAACTTTCTTCACTGACTCCTCAAAAGACATGGTGTTGGGGGACTAATTCTGGAGGATTTTCTCAATGAGGTCATCTTCATCAGGTTCCCCCCTCCTATAGTAGCATCTAGGGTACAAATTGGGGAAGAGTAGAATTCATCTTCCTCCTCCTATTCTAACCATAAATGTAAGTCATGATCCAAAGATGGTTGAGCAAGAGGGTACAAGACCATTTGTTTGGACAAATGCCCATTTTTGATGGTCATATTCCGAGCCCTGCAGCTTATGTAAGCATCAACAGTGGCTAACCATGGCCTTCCAAGGATGAGAGGATAACCTTTGAAATTGGTTTTGGGTTGGAGAACTAATAAGTTAACAGGGTATTCCCAGGAATCAATGGAGACCATCACATCCTCAACAACTCCCTCAGGAGCTATTGTGGACCCGTCTACAAGCTGCAATACTATTGTGGTCTTTCTTAATGATCCTTGGAGATTCAGTTTAAGCATAGTCTCCTAGTCATCAAATTGATGCAAATCCCAAGGTCAATCAAGGTATGGGGGGCAATGATACAATTGATGTGCACATCTGCCACATGACTTCCAGGATCTAGATACTTCAGCCAAATCACCTACCCCAACATTAAGTCAAATAGCTGTCAAATGGCATTAATGGTAGGGGTGTATTTGTTTTGCCTCCCAAGAAGTTTGAAACATTTCTCCTTGATTAGCTTGTCGTAGATGGGGACATCCTTGATAGCTTGGAGGAGTGGGATTTTAACACACAAGTTTTTCAATTCACCCAGAAGTTCAGTCTCTTCTGGGTGTGGTGGATAGGATGGATTAATATCTCAGGAAAAGGAGGTGGATTCACTTGAGGGAGACTCTCCTCCTTTTCCTCTTCAAGTTCCTCAGGTGGAGATGGAGGTTGATTATCTGGAAGCAATCTTCTAGACCTAAGGTTGATTTCTTGAATTTCCATAGCATAGGTAGGGTAATATGCTTCTCCACTATAGACTTGCTATGCTTGTATGTTGTTCGGATTCATATTTGGTTGAGCAGGCATCTGAGGTTTCTTAAGTGGAGTAGGGTGAAGGAGTCATGGTTGAGATGGAGGTGGAAATAGTAAGGCTGGAGATTTGTTGTATGGGGGCCTCCAACCCTACGATGGTGCATTCCACTGAGGTTGTGGAGGAGTATATGGATGAAATGGTTGGTTGGAAGGTTGGGAATGGTATTGAGGTGAAAAAGACTAGGGAGAAGGTGTGAACCATGAAGGATGAGTAGGAGGGAACCAAGGGAGAAGGGATGCATTTTGGTTAGGTTTTTAATATGAATAGGATGCCCATTGCATGCCTTAATGATATGGTCGAGGTCCTTGAGGCCTCCTTTGGTTGATATAGCAGAGTTGTTCAATCACCCCTTCAGTTCCTTGATACACATTTTTCAATCCAGGTAGAGAAGGGAACTTATATGTGGAGCGGTTATCCTCACATACCAAGTATACCTCTATAATATTCAATGGAAATTCATTCCTAGGGTGCCTTCTGGTGCATCTAGGGTAGAAGATGACTAAGGCTCTTTCTGCTTCCCCTAGTTTCCTCTTGATTTTCATGGTGTCTATTTGCAGAGAAAGGGCATCCATAACTTTGCTCTTGAATTCTTCCAACATGTTCCCAATTTCACTTCTTATGGATGTGTTGGAGGAGAATGAATTGGCCAAAGCTTGAATAGACCTTCCCTTCTTTCTGGCTTCCCTAGAATGATTTTTGAACATTGTCTTGATATCATCATAGGGTAACTGATAGATATCCCCTCCTAATGACATGCTTAATGTTTCTAGGAGATCTTCCCTCATCCCTCTAATAAGGACTAGCTTAATTGATTCAGGACCGAGGGTGCACTTGGCCCTTTTGTAGCTGAGTTGGAACCTTTCCTCATAATCTTCCAAAAATTCATCATCTCCTCAGGTCATTCTAATTTGTTTTCTCTTTGGTATCTTTGGACCTGCAATATTCCCTATACTTATTGTTGAAGGCTTGTTGCATCAATGCTCATGTGGTGATGTTGTCCCCATGTAAACCCATGAACCAGCACAAGGTTGCATCTTTGAGGGTGGATGGGAACAATTTCAACTTTTAGTCATTAGAGGTGTAATCATAAGTTCTGCATATGATAACAAACTCAAATAGAAAGGTATCTGGGTCCTTTGAGGTTAAGCCATGGAAGTGACAAAGTGAACAGGGGCTTGTGTTTTTCATCCTAGCATATCCATTAGTTTCTCTGATGGGAAAAAACACCCTCATATCTATTTTCAGCTCCTTCTCTGTCTTCAATCCCATTTCTATTTTCATCCATGGTGTAGGTCGGTTGAATGGTCTTTTCTTCTTCCCTAATAGGCTCTTCAAAGATATCTTGTTGTTCACCTAATGGATTATCTAGGTCACAACCACCAAAGAAGAGGGAAGGTTTGATATTGGATTCAGTGGCGGTATTTGGCAAAACAATTCCTAAGTTGTCTATACTCCTACGAGGCAAGAAAGGAATTTGTTTCTTTTTTTCATGGTTTCTTTCAGAATTACTTCAAAATGAAAAGAAAGTAAATATTTGGAGCTATTTTTTGAATGGAACTACTTGCAGAATTAGAAAGAAAGCAAAGATTGCAACTATTTTCTAAAAGGACCTACTTGAAAAATTGGAAAGAAAGAAAATATTGCAACTATTTACTGAACGAGAAAAAAGAAAAATCACATCCACTTAGAGACCTCCCCGGTAACAGAGCCAAAAAGTGATGAGCACCAATATTGTAGCAAGAACACTACAACTCCTGGGGCTACAAACTTTACTTCATCAACCCAAGGTTCGTACAAACTTGGAGGTGATAGTGTTGTATACATAGTATATGCAAGGGTCTATTCTTGTCACTTTTCAACTGAGGAAATAGACCACTAGGGTGTTTTAAACCAGTCCTATATTGACTAGAAGGAGTTTGATTACCAAATGGAAAAGGGAAAATTATTCTTAATGCAAAAAGGGAAAGTTTCCTACTCTAGGAAATGAAAGTGCTGAATTGGAAAGTGCTATAAAGTGACATGAAATCATCTAGCTAAGCATCTACACATTTTTTCTTGCAAAAGAGATCTAACTTAACCTTGTATATAAAATCTATTTATCTCAACTAACTAAGCATGGAATTTTATCTAAGAACTACTGTGATTACTGCATGCATGTACTAACTTAGAAATTGCAGAAAAAACTTTTTTGATTTTCAATTTTATGAATGAAAATGCCAATTTAACCAATCTGTTCTTTGGCAGGGGAGACAGGTATGGGGGAACAAGTCTGCAATAGTGTTAAGGGTATGCAAGCCAAGTGGATGCCTAACCTAAGCTCAGATGACTATTTCTACTCAATTCATGCTTAAAACAGGCTGTTACAGGGTTTCCTGTAGTACTAAAAGATGTCCTAGTTCTACTACAGGATGCCCTGTTTTACCACAGGAAATAGGCTGAAAGCTTATAAAGAGGTAGGAAATGTAGAATGAAGTGTAGAAAAGGTGTTTGATAGTGAAATAAGGCATAGAGGAGGTGCACACTACCCAAGGCTCAGTCCAAGGCTTCAAGATGGTTGGACTTGCTCAAGGAAAATGTCTATTTTTCTTACAAAACAAGAATTCAAATTAGGATTTGGTGGACTTTGGTAGCATAGGTGGAGAAGACTTGGATGAGGAAAATGAGATGAGGCCTCCCTACAGATCAGAAGCTCCTAAAACAACATACACTCTTTCCTTCATTTATGAAAACGTCATTTATACATGGAAAATATGAGTTGAATGTAGGAAAATAGATTTATTAATATCTAATGGCTAAGTTTATGAATGGAAGTGCTTCTAAACTAGAGAAAATGCAAGAGATCAAAATGCAAATTGCAAATACTTCTAAGGAATTTAGAGACAGTGATCTATTCAACAAGAAATCCTAATTTGTGCAGTGATCACATAATAAATCTATTTTTGGTTTGTGTGAATGGAGCCCTCAATCCATGATCCCAGAAAAAGAGATGAGGCGAAAGCCACTATCACAATTTTTTTTGAAGTGTTTATTGTCACTACTGTACAACTAATCTATCTATCCAAAAATTGAAGAAAACTAGGTAATCATCCAAATACTTGTAGATTAAACAAAACCAAAATCAATTCAATAGATAACTATGAATGTAATCTAAGCATACAAGTATAGAAAGAGGAACCTCTGATGCTAGGGTTGGGCCCTAACCCAAGAGCTTCAACCATCTTATTCAACTCAGTGCTAGGTCAAGGGAATTCTTTTCATTTTCATTAAAATATCAAAAGTACATAAGAGTTATCAGTCAGAATGTCTTAGCTCAAAAATTCCTCTTGGCTACAATAAAAAAAGTCAAATCCTAATGAGGCTTTATGCCTTCTTATTTATACAATTGAAGGTACCAACAACTTCCTTAAATTTAAGGAGGCTTGGCTTCCAACTCGAGATCAACTTATCTTCAACTATCGCTATCTTGGCTACTAATGAGCTTGGTGGGTTGGCTACTTGTAACTCCAAGCTGATGAGATCTGGTGGAGGAATATTTGAGTGAGTGAGGAGTTAAGGAGGGAGATCCAATATCCTAAAATCCCTCTTGCTTGTACACTTCAAGTTCCTGCACTTAAATTGGCCAAAATTGTTGCAAATCCTGCAATTAATGCACATTAGGCCACATGACATAATGTCTCATATTTACCCTTCTCACCAAGCAAACTATAACAAAACATGTAAAGAAATGTGAGAAAATTTGATTTTAATAAGCTGGAGGGTGGCATTAAGGTCCATATAATTTACCTATTGATGAGCCTCATCAGGTACCTTGGTGCTTGCATACATCAATGGAAAGTTTCCTCGCTCTTGGCGACATGTTTAGATCAATAGCCTTTTACGGAAAGATTTTGTGTGGTGTTCGACATCAATTGGTATATACAGTCCATACAGATTGTACTACAGTACCTTGAGAGCCATTAACCTCATTGATGGTTTCTCTCATGTCTTTTAATGACTTATAACATTGGTTGGTAACCAAATCGTGTCTACCATGTTCGACTTCAGCTCATTGATTCACATGGTTAGACTCATACAACGGTTGGTCATTCGAAAGATATAGAAGACCCTAAATCTATTTTCATTCATATGAGTTGTGTTTTATGGAGATATACAAAGATCATAATGTATGATGGATGTGATCATATAAACAATCATCCATTCATGGGTCCACTAGTTTCATATGTCGACATGTCTTTGATCATTGTAAATGTTATGTTAGTTTATGATCTAATTATGGGTATGCCTCCCTCAGCAAACAAATATGTCATGTTTTAAATGTATTGTAATAGATAAAGCTCGCCAATTGTCCTTGATCCTAACTTGTCACAAGGTAAAGCACATCAATCATCAGTCATCATCTCTAACTTTGCACTTTATGGGGCATTCTGTTATAGGCCATTTTGTCACATATGATTCATGACCCTTCTAATGGGATCAATCAACATCCTATTCCCCCTTGCCACCATCTTTCACAAAACCGTAAGAATGTGACTTTAATTTACTAGAATTTCAGCCTTAAATTGCTTCATCTGAGCTAGTTTAAGGAACAATGCTCCCTGTAAGCCTAGTAGGGTGCATTCACCAGCATTTTTCTCCACTATGGCCTGCGTTGGTCACTAGCAGGCTGCTCTCCTTTGCACTTGTGTTGGTTCTATATATCTAGGAGAATGACTGGGATTCTGGAAGCTTCCCCTTCTAGGAGTTTCTGGAATTTGTTTAAACTACTTTCCTTGGATAAAACATTTGAATCCTATCCTTCCCTACTTTTGAATTTTCACCACTTATCCTTTGATCCTATTCCTCCATCAAATATGGATCTCTTACCCTAGATTGGTAATTGGATAAGAACTCTGAACTTACCCTATTTCTCTATATATTTTCATCCTTCTATGTGGTTTGGGGTTGGCTTTTGGAGAGTGATTTTTCCCTTATGCTGCTGTAGCGAGTGTTCATCATCTCATGCATTTAGGGTGATTTGAGGTACATATTTTGACAAGTAAAGGACAATTCAACAACTTGGAGGAGCTCCTCTATAATATCAACTACTACTTATGGTTGTAATCTCCTTCCATTTATATTAATTGAAAGAATTCATTATTTTCCTGTATATGATGTTGTTATTTCACTTATTTCGATACCATGTTGATCTATTGAATGAAGTACTTAGATGATATTGCATATATCTCATAGTTTCTTGGCTTGTGTTAACTGTTATATGGCTGTGCAGGTTCTAATTTTGGCATTTGAAGACGGAATTTGAGCTTTCAAGCTAAAGAAGGAGCGAAGTGTGCAAAGGATTCTAGATAGGCCTCACTCCATTGTCTATTTACTTTAAGGAAAAGAATTTAGCTCCTTGCCTCTCTGTTGTTCTAGGTGAGATACCAACCTAGGGAAGATACTTTTGCTCGCAATTGTAAATCATCAACGAAGGTGAAATCTAGTTCAGAATACTCCCACAACAAACTTAACTCTGTTTATAAATGACATATGATCAACTACAACACTCACATCAATATCATATCATGAGTAGAGAAACATCATTAGTGAGAAAACCTATAGGACCTCCAGCAGATTATCACATGCAACTTCAGGATCATGAAAGGCAACCTCCACAACTAGAACAACATCTTGCACAAGAAATAGGCACTCATGGTAAGACAAGTATGAAACTCTCTAACCTCACCCTTCGAACCTATTGTAGCTTAAGAAAACATTAAAAGTGTGAGAAGGAAAGGTATTTTATTTTATAGCCAAAATTAATAGCAGGCAGCCTCAGTCTTATATAGCAAGTCACTTAAAGTTTATCCAAAGGACAACCACACATGTTGGAGATAAATGAGACAAATGTGAAAAAAGACTTAAGAAAGTGGGATGTTATCATGGAGTTCAAAAAGTAATTGGGGTCCAAATTAGTTAACTCAAACCACTTTGAGTTTATTTTGCATGAAAAGAAAAAAAAAGAAAAAAAAATTGAAAAAAGAAAATATAATGAAAAATCAATAAAAGAATAAAAAGGTGGACCCACCACCTCTTGGCATGCAAGGAGTAACTACTATAGGATTCAGGTTGGTTTCTATAGGAGAAAAAAAATATGATATAAGAGGAACAAAACTGCTACAGGAAGAACACATTTGCAATAGGAAGGACAAATTTGTTATAGGAAGGAACATCACTACTACAACAAGAACATATTTGCTATAGGAAGCTAACAATGTGCTATAGGAACACAAATTTCACCTAAAATAGGCATTAGAGCCTTGGGAAGAAAGGAAATATTCAAAGGAAAATGCAAGGGTGCATGTTGTAATTATTTTTTCCTTAACCTTGAAACAAGACTGTCAAAATATTCTTCTACTACAATAGCCTCCACTACATAGAAACCTGCAGGGTCTTCAAAAACTACTACAAGAAAGTCACGAGTGGTTACAGGAAGATTTTTAGTGGAAAAAATTTCCCTCAAACCATAAGAAGGAGGAAATAATCATGAGGGAAAAGGAAAGTACAAATTTTATCCACCAATACTTTGCATGAAAACCCTTAAAAATCTCTTATTTATCAAAAGCATATTCTGTGGCTACCACATATTTAAATCTCAGTAAGAAAGATCAGTGAATTTTCATCATTAAGGATAAAGTGTCTTGGGAATTCTACCTTCTCCTTAGCATCATAAAAAGAACATGTATTCTAACTTTGTTTCCATAAAAACTCTCACTCCTGTAGTAGAAAAGAGAAACTCCTTGTTTCACATTGATGAAATTTTATTGAAGCCATGAGAGGAGGAGAATCAATAGATAATTTCGAAATACTAAAACCAAGAGGGAGAGTAAAAGAAATGATGGGAAATTGTGATAAACATAAATATTATGCAACAAGGGCAGTTATATCCACATCAGTATGGGTTATCATGAAAGTCATCTAAGGCATAAGAAAATAACAACGGGGCAAGAAGATGGATAGGTTGCTCAGAGGATGAGCAATAATTTCAGTAGGGGGGTATGTTGGGCCTCTAAATTAGAAAAAAATTAAGGTTGATATAACCTTTCTTAGGCACTTGTAGGATATATTAAACCTATCCTTCTACACTTGATAATTGTTTTTGCTTTAATATGTTCTTAGTAAGGTTTAGAGATGATTGCGTATTATGTTCCTAATATTATTTATTTTTGAAGAATATTGTAAGAATATTGGGCTGATTATGAAGATTTGGAGTAGGAGATAATCTAGGGACTTGCTCCCTACTACAGGGGGATCAATATTGGATAATTAAATGAAGAAAATATCATGAAATTATTGAAAAATTCTTAATCTATAGTGATTGAGAAAATCTAGGAATGTGTTCCTTGTCATTTAATGCAAATTCCTAGTGTTGGGAACCAAATCCACTATTTGAGGGATTATGGAGGGGAAATATTTCTCCTTTTAAGGATAATTCTTCCCCATAAATTTTTATAAGCACCAATTCGAATTTTCATCTAGGGGGATGTATTTCTTAGTCTTCTTGTGGAGAAAACTTGTATTTTTGCAGCTACACTTTCATTTCTAATAGGGATGTACTTGGATTTTTTCAAATAATGGATTTTTGTGCCATTTTTAACTTTAAAAGCTTAATACCCTTCATATGAATTTGATTATCGTTGTTATTGGCCATCCCAGGATCCTCATATCCCTTTTGTACAATTTTTTTTCTTTTTTCTTTTCTCACTTCTTATTCATATGCACCTCTTACTCTAATTTTTCCTATTTCTGCATTTAGTATTGATGCTTATTTTGTTGTAGGATTGGGTCAAATAATTGAAGTGATTTTTTTTAAGGATATATACAGAGTAAGAAGAATGACTCATCCTTATAATAAATTTTAAAATTCATCTTCATCATTGAGCTACTTGGATTGCTTTACTAGTTCACAAATCTAGAATTTCTGGAAGTCCCTTGTAGCAAAATAGTAGTAATTTTCATCTATTTTTTAGAACTTGTTCATGAGGTTAATTTGAGTTAATTCCACTTGTATTAGGTCATAAAAAAATCAGGTTTAATAACAAAATTTTCCCCATTGAATTTTCACTTGATTATGTTAGGCTTTATAGGCTAACTAAATCTCTAGTTCTTAAATTTCCAGTTTTTAGAGTAGTAATGTTTTTCTATATTTTAGCATGTGTTAATAGAGGTATTTTGGAGTGAATCCATTTGTAATGGAGACTTAATACATCCCAATTAATAATAATAAAAAATTCATCCCATTTGAATTTTATGTACTTGGGAATTTAGCAATATTCTCACTCCTGTAGCAAAACAGGGCCTCCTGTAGCACCTCCTGTAGCACTCCTGTAGCGCGTGCAAATTTGACCATATTTTCTCCAAGAGATTTTTTTTTTGTCCCTTAGGCTTAAGTAATTACCCTAGGCTCTAAATACATGATTTAGGAAGACCAAAGACCACTTATGATTTGCATTTTTACCGCTTCAACACATCTCAACAATTTGGGCTAATGGACAAATTTGTGAATTGGATAGCACAATAATGATTGCCTTGATTTCCAGATGAAGTCTATAATGAAATAAATTAATGGATCTAACCTCTTTAGAATGAAGTTATTTATTACATTCTCTTTCCTTCATGCATGTTAGATTATTTCAATTTCTTTATTCTTAAGTTAAGACTAGGTTCCCTTTTCAATGCAACTTTCACATCCTACAATTAGGCCAGTGTTTGATTTCCATTTCTACAATTAGGATTAGCGTTTAAATTTGAGAAAGTAGAATTTCCATTTATGGAATTTTTTTATGATTTTCTTTCATGAAATTCAATCCATTACATCGGATCAATGAAAGAAGGATACATTGTATGTTGGACATATAGTGTCGACACCTCTTAAGTTTCTATGAACCCTAGGCTGATAGTTTAAGTTGGTAGCCTTGGGAGTTGCAACATTCTTGTTGCAATACTGAGGCTCCTCAATCACTAGTAGGATTAAGGTGGATATTATAAAAACAATATCTTGCAAATATGACACATTATTGTGTGGGGTGGTGATCACATTTTTTAGAATGAACTACTATATCGTATAAATTGTTAGCATTATGATACAGGTTTGGCACTATGACATAGGTGTTATCCTTGATGGAAAATCACTTAGATGACAGATCATAGTTCAGGCTCACAAAATGAAGTTAAAAGAGATATATACAGGTTCCCCTTGACCAAGTCGCGTATACACACGAGTTCACCGACCAAAAGGAGTGTGTGCGTATACACACACTTTCACGCAAAGAAAGGCACGTACATGTTGGAGAAATTGGTTTTGGTCCATGGTATTTGGACCATGGTATTGGTCCAAGGTATCTTGTCCAAAGTGTTGACCCCAAGTATTTGGTCCAAGGTATTGATTCTAAGTGGTTTTGGACCATGGTATTGAGTAAGGCCTGAGACTATAAAAGGAGGAGGAGATCATTAGGCAAAGGCACTCAAGTATTTAATATATAATGAAGAACAAGATCTAGAATACTGGTCATTGGGTTATGGTGCATAGTTGGATCTGAATCAAGGAGGAACCTGAGTGCTTGAATATGGATAAGTTCTATTGATGGGTCAAGATCTTAAGGCTTGAAGAGAAGTATCTTTGTGTGGTTTTGATAATTTATAATTGGCACGTGTTGTAATCTGTAAATCTAATGATGTGGGTATAACTAATTTCTGAATAGTTGTAAAGGTTAAATCATCTTTTACAGATATGTACACAGGGTCAATATAGCAAAGGCATGTATACATGCTGGTTTGGCATTTCAAAATAGCATATACGCAGGTTTGCCTTCATATAACAACGTATGAATGTAGGTTTGACACATTAAAGTAGCATACATCTCAAAAAATATGTTTTAGCTACTTTTTTTTACTGTTACAGTGTTCTGGGTTCTAGATTGGGTTCTGGTTACTGTTACTGTTTTCTAGTTACAGCATTCAGAAAAGTGATTGTTTGATTCAGTTTTGGTTGCTGCAAAGGAGATTGGTTAATCCAGATATATTTGATGTTTGATTGATGTTATTGATGGATCCAATCTAAAAATTTATGAAACGAGGTCCCTGGAAGAAAAGAGAAGGTTGCAGCCTTCTATAGGTCAGCACCTACATACTAGTAAACACATCAGCTAGTACAAGAGCTAAGGGGGTTTTAGTTCCCTTCCAGGAAAATCTGGAGAATGAGGGAAGGTTGTAGCCTTTTGCAGGTAGAAGCCTGTGTACTGGTATAAGGCTGCACTAGTACAAAATTTGTAAAATGAAGTTTCTTATTAGATAAAGATAGAGACGATTGCAGCAGGTGGTCTTCACCCACATTGTGTTTCCACCTTATATCTTGTATTCATTTTTGTGACTACCTGTTCTATTTACTGCACCTGATTACTAGTTATATGGTTTTGATTCACAGATTAAAGATCAACTAACTAAATTATAAGTTTGCAAGTTATACGTTGGTTGCTCTAAACATAGTTGCGTATACACGCAAGTTTCTTTAAGAAAAGAAGAGTATGTAAATCTGTTTGTGAAAATGAAAAATTGTTTAAATTGCTTAATACTGATTCACCCCCCCCCCCCCCCCCCCATCTCAGTATTATTTCCAAATTATTGGTATCAGAGCAGGTCCTTCAGAAGAAGCTTGATCGCTTGGGGGAAGATCTATCATCATGGACAACTACGAAAGAGAGGGATACATTAGACCACCAATATTTGATGGGAGAAATTTTATGTACTGGAAGGTAAGAACCACAACCTATCTTCAATCTCTTGAAACAGATGTTTGGGAAATCATGGAAGAAGGATATACATTTCCATTAGAAATTCCTACAGATACGGTAGGTAAAAAGCGGTATGAAACAAATGCCAAGGCTGTCAATACACTATTGGGGAGTCTATCATAATCTGAATTTCTCAAGGTTATGTAGCTCAAAGCCACCAAAGAAATATGGGACAGGATCATTCTAAGCTATGAAGGAGACAATCACGTAAAACGTGCAAAACTATAAACTCTCAGAATTCAATATGAAACTCTCAAAATGCACAATGATGAAAGTATAGATCATTACTTCCTACATATAGATGAGATTGTTAGTCACATGAAAAACTTGGGTGAAGAGATAAAAGAAGTTACTTTAGTTGAAAAGGTTTTAAGATCCTTGTATTCTATGTTTGAATCAAAAGTTTTTGCCATAGAAGAAAAGCAGGATCTTCAGAATATGACTATGACACAGCTGCACGGAATCATAACTGTTATTGAAATGAGAAAAGTAGGTCCATCAAATATGAGAGAAGCCGCATTCAAGGCTCTAGGAAGATAAGATCTCAATGAATCGAGACACATTCGAGAAGGAGAGGAAGAAGCAAACTTTGTCAAAAACCTTCAATGAGGTTCTAGAAGATTCAGAGGTAAACTACCTTTCAAATGCTTTACTTGTGGAAGAGTCGATCATTATGTAGCCAAATGTCCTCATAAAGGTAAGCTTGATAAAGGTAAAGAACCAATAAAGTGGAATATAAACAGAATGTAAGTAAGAAGAGCTATTATACGCATGAAGATAGCGATGGTTTATCAAATAGCGATGAAGATAAATATGGTAATGTTTATAGAATTTTGATGGCTTTTGAAGATGATGATTTCTTAGATGCTTTAGATGAAGATGTCTTTATGAAGAAATTTCTAAACTTAAAATCTGATTAGTAGAGAAGAGTATGATTATAGATACTCTGATATTCCAACTTGTTGAAAGGGAAAAACACAATGAAAAGTTAGAATGTGAAATTGTGGGTCTAAGAAAAGATATTGAGAAAACAAAAGTTCTCAATCTTAGATTTGCAAAAGGATCATAAACTTTAGATGAAATTATCAAAGTGCAGCATTCTCCTCTAATAAAGACAGGTCTTGGATATATTGAAGAAACATCTCAAGCACAGAAGCCATCAACCTCCAAAAGCTATTTTGATGTAGCAAGGAGAAGTGAACAGGTTGATAATCGTCAACAAAGGCATAAAGTAGATCACCAGGTAAATCAGTCTCAATTTGCTTCAAGAATGAATGTCAATGGAAACTACAATCGTCAGGTCAGTGGATTTGATAATCGCAGGAACTTCTTTAATGGCCAATGTTTTTCATGTCATAACTTTGGACACAAAGCTGCTCAATGTGTTGCTTACAAGACCATCATGACTAGAGAAGTAGGAAATCAAAGAAATGTAACTGGGATCATGAAAAGGACCTATAATAATGTTTTTTTCTCTTGAAACTGAAATAGAATGCTCTATCTGTAACAACTTCGGTCATGAAGATTCTGAATGCAGGAGTAAATTTCGGCAAACATCTCAGAAGGAGCAAACTTTAGTGGGTCCCAAAACATGGAGAAAGAAAGAATCACAAACAGAATGATGTGATATAGCCTTATATGCATAAGGACAAGAAAACCAGTGGTACATAGACAGTGGATGCTTGAATCACATGACAGGTGATAAAGAAAAACTTCAGTCATATAATGCCTTAAAAAAGGAAAAGAAGGTCTCATTTGGTAATGACACTCCTGCAGTCATAAAAGGTAAAGGCTCTGTGCTCTTAAGAGAAAAAGTTAAAACTGGGAATGTTGTGTATGTAGATGGTCTAAAGCATAATCTATTGAGTGTTAGTCAAATGTGTGATCAAGGAAATGAGGTAGTATTTTGATCAAATGGATGTGTTGTTCATGAGCTTGATATAGGATAAAAAGTGATCAAAGGTGTAAGAACTCCAAACAACCTGTACATGCTCAAGGGGGGACAATAACAATGCTGCCTAAGCAAAAACAATGAACATTGGTTATGGCACAGAAGATTAGGGCATCTAAGTTTTTCTCAAATAAGAAAATCATGCAGATACTGGGCTGTTCGTGATCTTCCTAATATCGACATTGCAGAGAATACAATATGAAAATCATGTCAATTTGGTGAGAAAACCAAAGCACATTTCCTTGAGAAGGAAGGATCAGCTAGTAAGCCTCTTGAACTTGTTCACACTAATTTATGTGGTCCATCTAGGAAAAGGTCACCTCATGGAGAAGAATACTTTATATTGTTCATTGACGACTTTTCCAGAATGTCTTGGATAGGACTTCTAAAGCATAAAGGTGAAGCTTTCGAAAAGTTCAAAGCCTTCAATGCCTTGGTTGAAAATGAATCAGATTGCAAAATCAAATGCCTCAGGTCTAATCAAGGAGGGGAATTTACGTCAGATGAATTCTTCAACTTCTGTGAAGAATATGGAATAAGAATGGAATTCTCTACAGCAAGAAATCCTCAACAAAATGGAATGGTAGAAAGGATGAATAGAAATGTTCAACAAATGGCTTGTGCTATGCTAGATGAGTTTGGAACTCCTCTAACCTTCTTGGGTGAAGCTGCATTTGCTGCTGTCACTATTCTCAACAAAACAAACATCCGGGTAAACAACACTCAAACTCCACATGAACTTTGGTATGGTAAGACTCCTACTGTAAAATACTTCAAAGTTTTTGGAAGCATATGTTACATTGAAAGGACTGATGAAAAACTTGGCATGTTTGAACCTAGAGCAGATGAAGGTATTCTCCTTGGTTACTCTTCTCGAAGTAAAGGATATAAGTGTTATAATAAAATACTTGGGAAAATTTTTGAAAATATTGATGTTGTGGTTGATGACGCAGGCAAAACTCCAAAGTAGATAAAAGCCGAAGATTATGAAGAAGATGAGGACTATCCTTAGACATCAAATCAGACTAATTCTGAAGAAGAAACCAATGAGGCACCAGAAGAATAGATAAGGGTAGAAGAAAAGACTTCATCCAGGTACATTCAGAAGAATCATCTAGAGACTCAAATTTTGGGGCAGAAAGAGGCAGGCATGTAGACAAGAAGAACTATTACAGAATATTCAAGCTATCTAGCATTTCTTTCCTCCACCGAACCAAAAAATGTAAATGAAGCATGCAAAGATGAATGTTGGGTCAAGGCCATGAATGAAGAACTTGAGCAGATTGAAAACAATAATACTTGGGAATTGGTTCCTAGACCTAATGATAAGAATGTCATAGGAACCAAATGGATATTCAAAAACAAGCTGAATGAAAATGGAGAAGTTATTAAAAACAAGGCCAGACTTGTTTGTAAAGGGTATGCTCAACAAGAAGGTATAGACTTTGAAGAAACTTTTGCACCTGTTGCTAGACTTGAAGCCATAATAATGTTCCTTACTCTTTCTAGCTTTCATAAGTTCAAAGTATATCAAATGGATGTGAAATCTGCCTTTCTTAATGGAAACCTAGAAGAAGAAGTATATATTGAGCAACCAGACAGATTCATCCTTGGAAATGATCCAAAACTTGTTTGCAGACTCTGAAAGGCTCTCTATGGTCTAAAACAAGATCCAAGGGCCTGGTATTATCATCTTGACAAATACCTTCATCAACAAGGTTTTTCAAAAGGATCAGCGGATAGAAATCTATATATAAAAATTTACAATGATAAATTGCGAATACTTGTTGTGTATGTTGATGATATCATTTTTGGTAGCAATGAAGAAGACATGAGTCAAAACTTTGCTTTGGTAATGCAAAAAGAATTTGAAATGTCCTTGCTTGGTGAGCTCGCATATTTTCTTGGCATACAAGTTCAACAAAATAAATATGGTATTTTTCTATCACAAACCAAGTACCTCAAGCAGATCTTGAAGAAATATGGCATGGAAGATTCCAAACTAGTATGTACCCCAATGGTAATAGGATGCAGCCTTAGCACAAATGATGAATCAATAGCAGTACATCAACCAACCTACATATCCATGATTGGTAGTCTGCTCTATCTAACAGGTACTTGACTAGACATCATGCATGCAGTGGGAATAGTTGGAAGATTCAAAGCAAATCTAAAGGAATCACACCTTCAGGCAGTCAAACGGATTTTCAAATATCTTGAAGGAGCAAAAAACTTTGGTTTATGGTATCCTAGTGATACAGATCTTACACTTCATGCATATACAGATGCAGATTGGGCAGGAAACGTGGATGACAAAAAAAGAACTATTGATGGTGCATTCTTTATGGGTTCTAGATTAGTGTCTTGGTTCAGCAAGAAACAAATTTCAATTTCATTATCTACAACTAAAGCATAATATGTGGTTGTTGCTTCTTGTTGCACACAATTCCTTTGGATGATGCAAACATTGGAAGACATTCAAATCACATGTACTCCACCCATGTCCATTCTATGTGATAATACAAGTGCAAATCAGTATTTCAAATAATCCAGTCATGCATTCCAAGACCAAGCACATAATTATCAAATATCATTTTCTTCGGGAACAAGTGCTTGAACAAAAGGTCAAATTGGAGTATGTTCCCTCCAAGGAATAGGTTGCTGATATATTCACCAAACCATTGCCGGGAGAGACATTTGAATACCTTAGACAGAAGCTGGGAGTAGTTGATGCATCATCTTGCCATTGACACTTATCTGTTTAAGAGAACAATGGTTTTACACAAGTTTCATGAAGCGAATCTGTGTACATATGCCGGTTGTTGTGGATACAGCCGCGTATATGTTGGTTTGAAGAATATCATTGGGCTAGACTCAGGATGAAAAGAGTTTGATATGGGTTTGACATTAATCATTTGGCACATGTTTAGGGGGAGGATATACTTCTAATAATGCATTGTTGGCATTATCTTAGAAGATCTTGGTACAATTTCACAGTTGTTTTGATTCAGGTGGAATAGGTGTAGAGGGAGATCATGGTTGTTGGTCTAGATGGTGATTGATAGATGCTGCTGATGATAGTTGTTGATGACTATCACAATCTTGTTTTAGATATTTTGTCACTGCGTCATGTATATCTTTTATTATCAAGGTCATGTAATGACCTATTTTGTTTCCCCACTATCCTTGGGATGGATGATGTAATGTTTTGGTTTTATCATGTATAAACTTTTGGTATATCCCCACTTGGTTGGGTGGAAGAGTCAATCTTCGCATATCCCCACTTGGTTGGGATATGGATGTATGTATGAGTCTTTGGTGATAGGAAGGTCATTTATGATGTATAGAGTCATGTTCTTCTTGTACAACATCTTTTTGTAGACCTTGCTTACAGTTAGGGGGAGCATGAACAACACACTTCAACATATCAGATAATTTAGCATGTACTCAGGGGGAACATAACCCTTTGCCCTTGATGACAAAGGGGGAGAGTGACTTGGGGTTTCCATCAAGTCCAAATGGGGATATTGTTGGCATTATGACACAGGTTTGGTGCTATGAAACAGGTGTTGTCCTTGATGGAAACTCACTCAAATGACAGATCACAATTCAGGCTCACAAAATGAAGGAAAAAGAGATATACACAGGTTCCCCTTGACCAAGCCACGTATACATGCGGGTTCACTGACCAAAAGGAACGTGTGCGTATACACACACTTTCATGCAAAGAAAGGCGCGTACATGTTGGAGAAATTGGTTTTGGTCCATGGTATTTTGACCCATGGTATTGGTCCAAGGTATCTTGTTCGAAGTGTTGACCCCAATTATTTGGTCCAAGGTATTGATTCTAAGTGGTTTTGGACCATGGTATTGAGTAAGGCCTAAGACTATAAAAGGAGGAGGAGATCATTAAGCAAATACACTCAAGTATTGAATATCTAAAGAAGAACAAGATCTAGAATATTGGTCATTGGGTTATGGTGCATAGCTTGATCTGAATCAAGGAGGAACCTGAGATCTTGAAGAAGGATAAGTTCTATTGATGGGTCAAGATCTTAAGGCGTGAAGAGAAGTATCTTTGTGTGGTTTTGATCTTTTATAATTGGTGCATGTTGTAATTTGTAAATATGATGATCATAACTGATGTTTGAATAGTTGTAAAGGTTAAATCATCTTTTATCGATATGTACGCAGGTTCAATATAGCAAAGGCGTGTATACATGCTAGTTTGGCATTTCAAAACATTGTATATGTAGGTTTGCCTTCATATAACATCGTATGAATGCAAGATTGACACATTGAAGTGGCGTACGTCTCATAAAATATGTTTTAGCTACTTTTGTTTACTATTGCAATGTTCTGGGTTCTGGATTAGGTTCTGGTTATTATTACTGTGTTTTGGTTACAACATTCAGAAAAGTGATTGTTTGATTCAGTTTTGGTTGGTGTAAAGGAGATTGGTTAATGTAGATATATTTGATGTTTGAATGATGTTATTGATGGATCCAGTCTGGAAATTTATGAAATGAGGTCCCTGGAAGGAAAGAGAAGGCTATAGCCTTGTGTAGGTTAGCACCTACATACTAGTAAACACATCAGCTAGTACAAGAGCTAAGGGGGTTGTAGCTCCCTTCCATGAAAAGCTGGAGAATGAGAGAAGGTTGTAGCCTTCTGTAGGTAGAAGCGTGCATACTGGTATAAGGTTGCACCAGTACAAAATTTGTAAAACGAACTTTCTTATTAAAGAAAGATAGAGAAAATTGCAGTAGGTGGTTTTCACCCACATTGGGTTTCCACCTTATATCTTGTGTTCATGTGTGTGATTGCTTGTTCTTTTTACTACAACTGATTACTGGTTATATGGTTTTGATTCACAGATTAAAGATCAACTAACTAAATTATAAGTTTGCAAGTTATACGCTGGTTGCTCTAAACACAGTTGCGTATACACACAAGTTTCTTTAACAAAAGTAGCATATGTAAATCTATTTATGGAAATGAAAATTTGTTAAATCGCTAATACTAATTCACCCCCACCCCCCCTCTCAGTATTATTTCCAACATAAATAGGCTTCCACAATGTGTCTAATGTTATGGAATGTGTAATGCATACCTCGCTGGAATGTGACTCCATCATATTTAAGGCCAAAGGATAGAATTTTATAGGAAAATGTTCCCCAAGGGTAGATAGAAACAATCTCTTACTAATCAATGGGTTTTATTTGAATTTGATTATAGCCAAAGAAGGCATCCGTGAAGGATAAAATGGAATTTCCAATGTATTCATTAATAATATTATTAATAAATTCAACTAGAAATTTATCCTTAGGATGTGCCTTATTGATATCCCTATAAAAACATAGAAACTAATAGTACCTTGTTTCTTAGTTACAAAAATTATGTTATAAATCCATTCCATGAGAGGCACTGAAGAAATGATTTTAGGATGAAGAAGCTTTTCAACTTTTTCCATAAAGGAAATCATTTTCTTAGAGTGGAGTGGGTAGAGTATTTTTCCATATGGGTTTGGCACCATCGTATAGTTTAATTTAATGTTCAATAATGGATGTGTCAATTCCTAGTATTTCCTCATAACCTTTCCTCAACCTCCAATAATATTGCCTTCTTTTTCTAATAAAACTTCTTGGCCCATTTCCAATAGTTTTGTTTGACTCATGCCATATTATATGCAAATTGATTCATATGATGAAGATGATGTTCAGGATTTTATAGGTTTCCAATTACCCCTCACCAAAGAATGATACTACTCCTCCTCAAGCCAAGAAGGCATGCAATTAAAAGGAATCCACCTAGGACCCTCCATTGTAGAAACCTATAAAAAAATAATGTGATGATCGGATACCCCTCCAGATCCCATCAAATATTTAGAGGAAAAAATAGAGGCCACACGAGATTCAAATATTAGGAAATGATCTAGCCTCTTAGAGACCTTGCCTCCTCAAGGTTGAGCATTTATCTAGGTTGAAGAGATATTTGTTGGCTCTAGGTCCATAACTTACTTGTTAATGGTAAAATATGGTCCAACCATTGATTAGGGTCCAATCATCAATTAGGCCAAAAAACCGCTCGAAGGCCAAAAGTGAAGTTTAGGTCACTGGCAATAATAATACAATGATAGTCTTCAAAGGAACATGTAACTACTAGCCCTTCCCAATACAGTTAATTATCAACATAAGGGTCATAAACATTCAATAAGGGGAGAGGGACATATTTGTCGTTAAAGACAAATTTAGAAAAATTGTAGATGGGAAAAGACAGGAAGATATGGAATTATAGTGCGTGCTCCAACTAGTAATAAGCCACCACCCAAGAAACCATTAGAGTCTAAATGAATGAAGGACCAATAGCTTAACATACTTTCTAGAAATATTCAATCTTTAAGACCTACATAGATGTTCTCCTTGATCATAATAACAATAGGTTTATGAATAGATAATAGGATTTTGAGGGAAAATGTTTTATGGGCTCTCTCAATTCCCCACACATTAAAGGAGAGGAATATCATAGAAGGTTGTTTGAAAGGGTGAAATTTTCTCTAAAGGCCCCAACGATGGAAAATTCCTTACCCTTATAATTTCTAACATGAATTTTTCTTACACTTGGTATAGGTTGGGTTTCCAAGGAAAACCTCCACTAGAAGGGGCAATTCCATTAGGGTTCCTCCTACAATGGAGGTCATATATCCTTTTCTCATCTTTAGTCATAGGCAAGGGTGAAGTGAGGGAATGTTTTGAATCAGTGAAGGAAAGGGAGGAGGGAGTGGGAGTGGCAAACATTATGGAGACAACAAACTTTTGAGGGCCAAGGGGCACATTAATGAGCCCCAAAGAAGGTTCAATTTGCAAGAGTGGGGAAAGAGGGCACAAAAAAAAATTAATAAGAGGGGGAAGGGAAGAGGAATTATCACTCAAACATGCACCATATAAAATCATAGTTATTGAGGGAGCTAATTCCATGACACTTGAACATACCCTCAAGCTAATTTTTCTTGAACCTCTGACTGCAGAATACACATGGGTTCTTGAGGGAACTCAAGCAATCCTTAATGGATCCTGACTAGGGAAATCTTTCATGAGATGCCCAACCTAATGATAGCAGATGCATCTAAAGGGGTTTTTCCAATAATCCAACTACTATATCTGCACCACACCACCCATGGGGAGCTCCATGATTCGTGAAGTGCCATGGATATTCCACTAGACAGTTCGTCACAACAGATATGATAATAATATATTAAAATACTAAAATTTTACACTATTACAATTTTATTTAATTTCTAGATCTGTAGATTTTACTGTAATTAGTGCATGCATGTGAATGAAAATTAAGTAGAAAAGTAGAGAACGACAGAATAAGCTCATACACACATAAGACATAAGATATTATATATGGGAAACCATTTTGGGAGAAAACTTGGCTGGAAGGTGAGGCTGCTTCACTCTTTTTCTATGCTTGGAAATATGGTTGCAAGTAGAAAGAAGTAATGCCTATGGCTTTTGGGTTGCTAGAGTGCACAAATCCTCTCTATGTGCTCTACCTCCTATCTCTCCCAGCTATCTTTTCTCAACTAAAAAAAATTCTCTCAAAAGAATGGAATGCCTCTTCCTCCTAGTGCCCCAATTATAACACAACCTAATAGCCTACTAGTTGTTAAGTTTTACTACATCAACTCTTAACTAGAGTTACAAAATAGACACTTCTATAGTATTTTACATCACAAACACGTGGCTATACCCATTTCCATGAATAATGGGGGCTGACATGGCATCCTCCTGAACTATAGGTGCGAAAATAGGAAGGTCAAAGATTGAGTGGCATAACTTTTGTATTCAAACTTCAATTGACGTGCTTGTTGCACCGTTGGAAGGGTCTCTGTGTGTAGAATAACATGAAAGGTTCTATGCTAAAGGGACAACGTTTTATCACAAAAAAATGTCATTTGATGCCTCAAAAAACTCATGGAAGTTTTTTTACTCTGTTTCGCCAAATTGGGTCCCACCAGTAAAAATGGTCCTGTGAGCTGATTCCTCTAGTTTTTCCACTCCAAATGCATCAAGATGGATGAAAAATAATATAATGATCCAATTTAGATCACACCTCGCCATTTTCGGAGGATTTTGGTCACCAAAAGATTTTACTGAATGAGGCGAGGAAATGTTTCCTCCACCTTCTCTCTGGCATACCATTTAGCTTTGCCTGGAAGTTGTCACTTCAACCCAATTTGCCAAAGGTCATGCTACCCTTGTCTTATAGTTCTAGAATTCTTCTGAAAAACTGTATCTTTTGTCGACTCTGCCTAAGCATCTAGTGCCAAATTCTCCACAAATGGTAGGACATGTTCCTCTTCCTGATCTAGCATGGAAGGCTCATAGAGTTTCAAATTCTCTACATTCACAACTGAGTCGGTAGGCATTATCACCCACATTTTCTAGTATCTGAAAGGGACCATAACTTAAAGCCTTGATTTTCTTACTAGGCCCTTGCAACCTCTCGTTCAACTATGGCCATACTTTGTCTCCCACCTTTAATTCTTTCCCTATTCTATGTTGATCATGTATGGCCTTATACTTCTCCTATGAATTTTGTAGTGTTTCTTGTACCTGTAGATGGATTTGCATGATATTCTCTATAATTTTGTCAGCCTTCAAAGCATCTCTTGTAAGATCTTCCCTCACTCCTCCTTACTTCCCATACGCAATATCCAAAGGTGAAGGTCGAAAATATCCAAAATAAGTCTCAAATGGTGACTTTCTTGTAGAAGTGTGGACTGCTCTATTATATGAATGTTGTCTATATACCATATTTTCATCCTAGGTCTTTAGATGCTTTTGGTTGTATCCCATGAGAATCTGCACTAAAGTCCTATTGAACACTTTTTTCTAGCCAACTTTTTATGGATGGAATGTTGTATATCGCTTCAACTTTGTGGCCATCTTCTCCGACAATGTAGTTTAGAATTCACTGAGAAATATTGTGTCCTTGTCTGAAATGATGCTTGATTGTATCCCAAAGTGCACCCAAACCTGTCCAAAGAATAATTTTATTGCTTCTTGTCTGTTGATGGTATTTTTATAGGGCATCTGAACTCACATCTTGTTGAACCTTTCAACTACCACAAGCAGGTAGTCATGTCCCTTCTTGGTTGTTGTTAAACCTCCCACAAAGTCCATGGAAATGATTTCCCAAGGAAGAGTAGATATAGGTAAGGGATGATACATACCCTATTTCCTGTTGCTAGGCTTGCTGGTACAAGAAAGAATTCATCCTCTTATGAACCTAGCTACATGCTCTTGCATCTTGGGTCAATAAACATACCTCTACAAGTTAACCATGGTCTTCCCTAAACCAAAGTGCCCTACAACATTGGAGGTGTCAGCCTTTAGGCTCACATTCAAGAACACATATCTTATCCACCGTGTAGAGTGACCCAACCTGGAGACGGTAGTAAAGGGTGTTGTAGCCATCATGCATATGAATCTGACCCCACAACTGCTGATATAGCTCCTTGAAGTCCTCATATTTTGAATATGCCTCTCTGTATGCATCATGCGTGAATGGCTCCATGTGCATAAGAGTCCAAAAAGTTGCAATCTTTGATGTGGGTGGCCTTGAAATCATATTAGAAAACTTGTTTGTGTTTCCCTTCTTATAATTGATCACCAAATGAAATTGTTGTAAAAACCCCATCCACTTGTAATGCCTGGTCTTCTCTAGCTTACTCTAGGCCTCCAAGTATTATAATAGTTGGTGACCTATGTGGATTATTGTCTCCTTTCCCATCATATAGTGCTTCCAATTCTTCATAGCTTGCACCATGGCATAGAGCTCCTTATCGTCGGTAAGGTAGTTAATAACTGCCCCATGAAACACTTCAGAATGGTAGGAAATGGGCCTTCCTCCTTGCATCAAGACAGTTCCCATAGCATACCCACTCACATTTGTATCCACTTCAAAGGGCTGCTACAAGTTTAGTAATGTGAGAAATGGTGTTTAATTGATATTCTTCTTTAGCTCCTTGAAAGCTTTCTGTTGACCTTTTCTCAACTGTAAACTCTTGCCACTTTTTTTTATGGAATGGAGTGGTGCTACTACCACTGAAAATAAGGCTATCGATTTCCCTAGGAATTATGTTTCCCTAATGAAAATACTGACCTCAGAAACATTAGTAGGCACCAACCATTTCATGATGGCCTCCATCTTGGAAGGATCTATATTCATCTTTCCTCCACTGATCACATACCCCAGATACACCAAAGACTGCTATGCAAACTCACACTTCTTGAGATTTTCTAGCAGCTGGTGCTTCTTCAGTGTTTCTAGCACCTCCATCAAATGTGAAATATGCTCCTCCCAGGCAGCACTATATATTAGTATATCATCCAGATAAACAATAACAAATGAATCTATAAAAGGGAACAATATATCATTAGTTAATATCATAAACGTAGTTGGTGCATTACATAGGCCAAATGGAATAACTAACCCCTCATACAAACCTTTCTTGGTTTTGAAGGTAGTCTTCCATATATCTTCTTCTTTGACCCGAACCTGGTGATATCCAGAATTCAAGTATAGCTTGGTGAAATATTTTTCTTACTGCAACTGATCTAGTAGATCATCTATCTTGGGAAGGGGGTATCCGTTCTTGAGCATGATTTTATTCAATGCCCTGTAATATATACACATCCTCCAAGTCCCATCCTTCTTTGGCACAATGATGATGGGTGACCTACATGGTGACACACTCAATCAAATGGCACTTTGTTCCTGTAGTTTCTACAACTATTTCTTCACCTCACTTTCTTCTATAACAAACTGCCTGTACAACCCAATATTTGGAAATGGGGAGTCTGGCAATAGTTGGATCTCATCCTCCACTTCTCTCTTATGTGGTAACCCTTTAGGATCTTGGAAGACATCCTTGTATGCCAGTAACAACTCCTCCAATTGTTGTTTCTTCTTCTTAGTACACCCCTGAGGGATGCCTTCCCTCTTATTGACTCCTCTTAAGACTGTGCTTCTATTAAAAATAATAAAACATACTTCTTCATGGGAATGGTCAATTTCTTGTCTTGGTTGGCACTTACCAGTGAAATTTTTCACTTTCCTTTGTGCGCATTGATGGTGAACGATTTTCCATCCTTGATGAGATGGTATTGGTTAGCTCTTCTAATGAATATTGCATCATGCATGTACATGCATGGACTCCCAAACATGACTCAACATAAATCAACGGGAATCACATCCATATCTACTTCATCAATAAAATCAACACTGATAGAAAATCTAATTTTGCATTGTTTTGTTACCTCACCTATGTATCCTTATGTACCCATCCCAATGGATATGCATTTAGATGATGATGAAATTCCATATCCAACTTCTTGACCAACTCTACTGCAATGAGATTCGCCTGCCATACTGAGTCAAAGAAAGCATCAATATTTGTCTTCTTGACATGTATCTTTATATCCAAGAGTTTGGTCATTTCATTCTCTTCCTATTGCTAAAGGCTACTTAGATTCACCTCCTTCAGCACTGATGTACATAGGTTCTTCTCATCCACGTACAAGCTGATTTCAACTTTGTTTCCCAAATCAATGGCCATGAGATTCTTCTTCTTATTTTATTTCTTCTTGTTATTCGGTTTTATCTCTAGAAGTGCAACTTCAAGCACTTATCCTTCATATGGCCATCAATGTTGTAGTTGTTGTAGTGGTTTCTAGGATCTTTGCACTAGTGTGATGTGGCTGGCATATTTTTATCTTCCCCCCTTTTTGCTTCTTCTTCCCCTCCTTAAAATATTCTTGTTTCTCCTTCTACTTTGATCCACTTTATTGCACTCTTTTTAGACCTATTTTCTCAAGGTAATATGCCTATACACAATATTCGTCCACCAATTTGGGCTTGAACAACATCACTTGCTCACAAAGATGGTGATACACACCCCTGAAATACTCAAGGAGTACATATGGGTTCTTTGGAGAGATACCCAACATTATAGCCATGTTTTTGAATTATATGATCTAATCCTCCACACTTTTGGCCCGACCTTTTCCTGAAGTAATTTGATAGGATCAGCGGTCCTCCACATAACTAACGAGATAAAATTGTGACTTAATGAGGTTTTTGAAATCCTTCCACTTAGCCACTGGAGATTCTCGCTCCAACCTTAGGGTTTTTGTGTGGCTCTCCCACCAAGTTAGTGCATGGTCCTCTAATTTCATCCGTGTGAATGAGATATTTTTCCCTTCTTTGATCTGATGGACACTAAAATAAACTTCCAAGTGCTGCAACTAGTGGTTGAGCTTCAGAGCATCCATCTCATTGTGGTACAAATTTATATTTACTTTTGCTTCCACTTTAAACAAGGATTGATTCACAACACTTAAACTAGGTTGATGTTTTCTGGATTCTTTCTTCGGTGAGTTCTCCATGTCATCCCGATTTCCTGATCCCCCTTCTGATTTTTCCTCTACATTCAAATCCCCATATTATACAAATATCCCCAAATTGTTTCTTAGGGCATCCATGAGGAGGTTTACATTGCGGTTTATATCCACAAATTTTTGTTTGAGTCACGAAAACCTCACCTCTGCAGGACCACAGGGTTCATTTACAGAGTCTTTGGCCATGATTAGGGTTTTATGATTTTCAACCCCACTAATCTAGATCCCCTTCAAATATCCAAAAATATTGAAATAAACCTACTCTAATACCAAATTATCTATAAACTATCATGGATATTCCACTAGACTATTCATCACAACAAATCTCATAATAATATATTAAAATACTCAAATTTTACACTATTACAATTTTATTTAATTTCTAGATTTGTATATTTCACTGTAAGTAGTGCATGCATGCAGGTGGAAATTATGCATAAATGTAGAGAACAACATAATAATCCCACACACACTTAAGACACAATATATGCTCTCTAGGAAATCCTTTTGGGGGAAAACCCAGCTAGAAGGTGAGGTCCCTTTGCTCTCTTTTTGTCTGAAAATATGGCTGCAGGTACAAAGAAGTAATGTATGTTGCTTGTGGGCTGCTATAGTGCACAGATTCTCTTCATGTACTCTACCTCCTATCTCTCCTAGCTATCTTTTCTTAGCTATGGAACAAAATTCTCTTCAAAGAATGGAATACCTCTTCCTCAGAGTGGCCGGGTGATAACTCAACTCGATAGCCTGCTAGCAGTTATTTTCGACTACATCAACTCTTAACTAGAGTTACAAAATAGACACTTATAGATTATTTTCATCATAAACATGTGGCTAGCTGCTTTTCCATGGATAATGGGGGCTGACAGAAAATCCCCCTGAGCTATAGGTGTGAAAACGGAAGGTCAATTTCTGAGGGGCATAACTTTTGCATTCAGAATACGATTGATGTGCTTCTTGCACAGTTGGAAAGGTCTTTGTGTGTAGGATAACATGAAAATGTGTGATTTAAATTGAAAAATTTTTACCCCAAAAAACCATCATTTGATGCCTCAAGATGCTCCTAGAAGGTTTCAGACCTCATTTTGGCAAACTGGGTCTCGCCTATAAAAACGGTCCCATTAGCTTATTCATCCACTTTTTCCACTACAAATGCATCAATATGTATGAAAAACAATATAATGATCCAATTCGAATCACTCCACTTTGATGAATAAAATTTCCATGATATTTACATCTAACTAAATCCATGCTACTTAGTAGTCCTCATCTTTCCAGCCAACCTTCATGCAAATGAAAGAAATTAGCTTGTTTCCAATGACAATGGAAATATTTGAACACCAAATCTGAAGGGGTAGCATAGGAAATATTTCCAAAACCCTTAAAGTTTCCACTAGTTCCTTGAAATGGCCAAAGGTTATGGATTAGGGCTTAAGGAGAAGACCATCCTGCACTTAGCTCTAGCCAAGATATGATATGCACATGAAATCCTCCATTTATCTAAACACCATGGAAAAATGAGCCCAAGTAGAGTGTGAACCACAAAACTATTACCTAGTAGAGGCATCCATGATGAGGAAACCCAATGTTTCATAGACACCTCAGAGAAAAATTTAACTCCAAATTGACAAACTAGGGTTTTACCTTCAGAATTGTAATGTCACCACCCCAAATTTAACCGCTTTTACAAGCCCTCTAGGTAAATGTGAAGTGATGTGTCACTATGACATGAATTGACCTCCAAGCCAGTAAGCTGAATGCATACTCACATCCCTTAGGGCTATAGGACAATCCAGGGGCTAAAAGACCACACTAGGTAACCAAACCTTGAACTAGGGTTGCTTTCCTCACATCTTAACCTCCAACCACATGCATAAAAAGGCCTAAGTGTGGTTATAGGCCTCCAACTACATGCACAACACTACCTATATCAGTGATAGCCCAAAATTTCTAGTTCAAAGGGTGTGATAACGAGGTCTAAGTCACTTTTCTGGGCCAACATCTAGATCAATACCCATACTGCCCATAACTTCTTAGAATGATAAATGAAATAATGACGAAGATTTTCATACAAAAATTGAACAACATCTGACCTAGGACATGCCTAGTCCATAACATACAGTTTACCAAACATATGGCAAACATGTAAGCTACAGGACATGAACGCATATTTATTCATATTAGTATGAGATTCATATGTGAATCACCAAGAAGGCCCTATGACCTTTCCACATAACTGCAAAAACACTTATTATTCCACACATTCATCAACCAATAAATGACTCAACAATTCATAACAAGAGCCATAGATGGTACACACCATAAATCATTCTTATAACAAACATATAACTAGAGTATTAACCATGAAAAAAAAACCATCAAAGCAACATAATTACAAGTAAAAATTCTAAAAAATCATAATAGTAAAAAAACTCTTATTAACATATGCAAAATCCAACCAAGTTAGGGACTTCAACATACCATCGACCATAGATTGAGGTGAACCAAATATTTCTTTCAGCCAATCACCCTCGTGCCATATTCAACATGAATATCAGACCTAATGGGATAAACCAAGACATAAACAACCAAGGAAATCCAAAGGTTAAATCACCTACACCCTCAAATGACCACGACCTTGCCAAAATCGGTTAAGAGATCAAAAAACCGAAACAAGCTTGGATGCCTCAACATTCCTTCACCATTCCTTGAGGAGTTTTCCTTTCTAAACCCTCCTATCGAGGGCTTCCTAGAGAAAATCATCTCCACCCCCAGCCCTTGGAGATTTTCCTAAGATCACCTCACTTGGATCTAAAAACTTCTGGTAATCCAAAGCTCAACCAAAAATGAATCCCATCACACCATGGTTATTTAAGAAATGGAAAGTCAAGGGTGGAACCACTACCACACCTGGAAAAAACCATGCCAATGATATAAAATAAATGGAATGAAAAAATGCATGTACCATGCATTCACATCTCAACTAGGAAATTGTACATGCAACTTGTTTTTTGCAAAATCCTTTTGTTGAAGCTGCTAATCCAATTTTATCCTTGCTTTCTTTACTTGCCTTTTTCCTTTCTTTTCTTTCTTTCTTACTTTATTCTCTTGGTTCTCTTCTCTATCTGAAACTAATTCCAAAGCCAAAAAAAGGTTGTGAACTAATCCGTAGATGCCTTTTTATCATTGAGGCCTTTATTTTCTTCATTTTCCTCAATTTTCTTTATAATTTCCCTCTCATGCAAATTTGTGTCCCTTTAGATTCATTTTCTAATATTTTTCCTTTATTTTAATAAATAAATGCCAATTGATGTCTCTTTTCCTTTGCCAATTGCTTTTGTGATTTCCTGAGCCATTAATAAACTAAAAGTGTTGCCTACTATAATGGTTTTCCCAACATTTAGTCTGGAATATATATCCCATGATTTTGGTCTTATTTTTCCTTTGTTAACCTTTATTACATGAAATTTTAACCTGGTGTTGTTACAAATCCCTCGCCCTTAGGGGAACACCGTCCTTGGTGTTCTATGACACCTATGACCAACAAAATGATGAAAACAAGACATACTACCTATGGAGCTTCATAAAAAATCTCAATGTAGTATTTATAATGAACAACTTCTGCAAACCATGACGAACATGAAAAACATGACAATCATATTGCATATTGTAGCTTTATAAAACAACTCCTTGCGGTATCTACAACCATACACATATATACATACAATTCCAAAACTATTTGCTTGACCAAGAAAATAATGAAGGATATAAAGGCCACATCTTATCTACCATCTCCCATGTAGCTTAATCACACCCAAAGTGCCTCCATTACACTTTAACTTGCTCGATTGCTCGATTCCAGAGCATGAGCTATTTCTGCTACAATATGTACTAAGGCTCTAGTTCAAATTATCCCTTTGGTTCCACTTGAAATATAGATGAGTAAACGACATGATCAACATCCTGGACATACTTCTTAAGTAATGAAACATGGAAAACATCTTCGACATTCACTGTCACAGGTAGTACAATTTTGTATGCCACTGGTCCAATCCTCTCAAGGCTCTCAAAAGGCCAACAATACCAAGTTACCAACTTGGTACATGATCTAATCCTCAAGGTGATCCTCTTGGGATTGATGCGCAAGTACACATGATCCCCGAGCTGAAACTCCTTGAATGCTCTATGTTTATATGCATAACTCTTCTACCTATTTGTTGAGGCCTTAGAAATTTGTGGCAACAACAAAGGGGAATAACCACCCGGTCTAGACATTAGAGCAACTCCTTTTCCATTTGGGATAGTGGCTCCAACTGGATATAATGGGATGAGTTTCCCAGTGTTTTGGGTTTATATTATTTGTGGGATTTTCCTAATGGTTTGCAAAAGAATGACTAGAAATTAACACAACTTTATTCTAAGATGCAAAACTTTGAAGTGAATCTATTTTAATCTAACCTGGGGTATTGATGGTTTTGTGCTAAATAAAAAGATGTGTATGTAATATATGATGATATAGATCAATCATAGACTATATAGAGTTAATATATTGTAAAATGATTCCTTTGAGAAAATAGTTAATCAAAAGAATTGTGAAAAACATATCGCATTTTCTAATGATCATATATAAAACAGAACATTTTCTATTATGTTATTGTACAATAGTGCAATTGATATTTCAAATAGAGATGAAAATTTTCATACATAATTCATGAAAGATAAACTTATTATTAATAGAACAAGGATTTAGCAAACATGATAATAGTACCGGATGTGTACCATTCTGCTCATTTGTCTAGTGACAATAAGCCATAATCAATCTTCTACCAATAAGCATCCCAAAGAATACAATAGTGCATCAACAATAATCAGCAAAAAGATATTTGATTGAAAAGACCATGTTCCATGATTCCATCAAGACATATACAAAGTTATGGTAGCACATTCTTTGTAAATGTTATTAATAAAATTCTAGACCCTTCTCTAAATGCATGAGAAGGGTTTAAATACTATTCTTAATTAACTAAAAATAAATTATACAAAATATCTATGATGAGTTTTTAAAAAAACTTCCTCGTTATTAGTATCCAACTTTCTAAGAATAAAACTGCTAAAAAATGACTCAGGTCTTCATTGATTAATCACTGCTACCAGCTTTGCCTCTCAGCTCACAAATATCGGACATTGGCCTGACTTGTGGTGGCATCTCGAATTGTGTTCTCAATTTCCCTGCAAATATAGCACCATGTAAAGGTGGTTACATTCTCTGTACTAAATCCACGGAGCAATTCAAGGTCATGATCTTACTGTGTTGTTTGACCAAACATTGCCATACTGATTCCTAGTCGATTTTTTGATAGCCCCTCAATTGTTTCCTTTTGTAGCTGACTCTTATTCTTCCATTTATCATCTAATGTTTTAAGATCGGGAAGTGTTTTTGGATCAACCTCCTTTATGAGGTTGGAGGTGTGCAACATGTGATTTATTTTTTTGACAATGTTTTTTGAAATACCTGATGCTCTGGCTATTACTAGTTCAACCTGCTTCACCTATGGGTCCCAATCAGTGAATAGAATATCCTTATGCCTTTCATTGATCTTCGAGAGACTTGACCTTTTCCCTTCATCTGAATCCTGCCATTCAATATAATCAGAGATCTTAGAATTGAGTTCATTGAGCTCAATTCTTTGATCAATAATGATGTTTGTTAATTGTTCACTAACATTCAGAGGTGGAATGATACTTGATATGTGTTGGAGGAAGAGCTTCTTTTGCTTTGTCAGTAAAGTATTCAGTGTCAAATCCTTATTGATAAATTCCTCTGTAGTAGGAATATCCTTATAATTTGCTAGGTCATTGTTTAACTCCTAGATCTATTTGTTTTTGGCAGATAAGTCATTTTCATGACTTACCTTAAGTAGTTCCATATCATGTTGTAGCTTATGCAGTTGTTCCTCTACTTAACAGTTTACGCTGGCTCTTTCTTCATCTAACTATCACATTAATAATGTGAGCTTGTCATCATTTTCTTTAATCAAAACAAAGACTTCGGTTGCTTTATCGATTGTTGTTGTGGCATAGGCTCCGGCAAATAGAGATAGCCAAGTCAAATGTTCAATCCGATTTATTTGTGTGTCCTTCCATAGGACATCCATAAATTCATGTTATGAGGGAATTTCGGTTCTCCTCGTCTTCCTTTATCTTTACACAAAAACTTTATGAAGAGGGTTGTAAAACATGTCTAGAGGGGGAATATCTGTTACACTCAAAAAAATTTCAGTAGTTGGATTTGTAGGGATTACCTCTGCATCTTGGAAACTTGTTTTTGGACCTTCAGTGATCACTATTTCTATTTTCCCTGGCGGGGTCTGAAATCCTATAGTTTCTTGTGTTGTTGACACCTTAGGGGTATCTTGTAGTTTGTCATTGAATGAATCCCATAACTTTTCCAATTCATCTATTTCTGCTTCCTACTCTTGTGACGTGCTTGGCTTATTCTGCTTCTGAGACTTGGTTTCAATTATATGATCAGTAATCCAAAATTCTTGTGGGAGGTATTCTAACCTCTGTCCTCTAAACTCTTGGAATCTTTTGAATTTATCTCGGTCTAACTTTGTCTTAGCTACATTTAGAATCTGCTCAAATTCCTCGATAGATTCCAGTAAATCTTCAAACTCATCAATTGCATGAGTTACATGTCTAATTTTAACTGAAACGGTGAATTTGTTTACTATATGACGTGGATCAAAAGGCCTAGCCTACCGAATGGGGAGCTTTAATGACTGCATGTTATGATACTCTTTATATGCATGACCATAGTTAAGAAGGGTAAATGACCCACACTGAAGGGGAAAATTTGGCCATAAAGATTTCTTCATTTACATCAATCTTTTTGTGAGGCCATTTCCTATAGTTTAGTATGCTACTTCTCTTTCCAGTAATTTATCCGACACATACATAGGAAGGACATGTGGGAAGGATTGGCTACCAACTATCCTGATATAAGAGAAGGATTCTTCAAGAAAATACCTTCTGATCACTTGAAGGTCTGTGATAGCTTCTTTTGTGAATCTTAGACATCTTCTATTAAAAACTAACTAATGTAAGGGAAGAAAAACTCCCTAGCATAATTGGTGAAAATGTGGAATATAATCTTGTTCCCACATTTGCTTATAACTTAGGAATATAGGCGTAGGATCATTGGTAGTCCATTTCCAGCCCATGGTTGGAAAATGAGTGCATAAACAAACAACATCGAAGATATATGTGGACATGAAGAATTAGGGAACTTCTCTACAGGAGGAAGCCCTCATTTGACGATATTCATGATTGCTTTGGCCAAATTCTTAGATAGAATGGTTGCCCAATTCATAATGTGAGAGTTAACACAAGCCTTAATTAATGGAACCCAATTGATCGAGACTTTTGAATTATTAGGGAGGCCATACAATCTACATAGAATAGAGGCTGCAAAATTATAAGGATTGGCCTAAGAAGCAATCAGGTACACACTCGCTTTATCATGTTTGAATTTATTGTCTCTTCTCCTCCATTCCTATATCATTTGAAGCAGGTCCTCATTTTCCTTTACAAACTTAGCAACAAATTGTTTGTCATAGATATCCTGGGCATCGGGTAGCTTGTACATTTGTTGTAAATCTTGGGCTCTGAAAGAACCTAAGACTGTATTTTTAGCTGTCTTGATAAGTCTATCTTCAACTTCTGTATTCTCTACTACCCATCTTAACATATTTGTGTGTGGCAGGAGTCTAGCCCTTGCTACTATTCGATGAAGGAAAGAGCACGCAACATCTCTGAATTGCACTCCTGATGGTTCTGTGCTGTCAGTAGTTGGCCGAATGTCTATTACTTTAGGGTTTTCATTCTCTAGCGTAGTATAGATTGTATGCCATGTAGTGGCACCTCCATCTGAAGTGTAAACTGTATCTGTAAAAGCAGATAACATCTTTGTGCTTTCAGTTTCTACGATAGACTGCTTGGTATGCTTCCGTATCACCTTTCGAATGGACATTATTTGAGTGGAGTTCCTATTGAAACCAACAACAATTAATTGTTGTGTAAAATAAAATATTTGATGAAATGACTAGACTTTGTGAGAAAGGATCTGGGAATGAGTTTAGCATTAATCAACCATAATGAACACCATGATTACATGCATAGGGATGATAACTGTATTAACTCATTATGACCTGACTCATGTCTGACTCAAAACACTTATTAAACATCTGTCAAATCCATGGCATCAGATATTTAAGATATGGCACAAATGAAAATTTGTTTGATGGATCTTGGGATCTATGATATGCGATATCACAAAATAGCAAGATCACAATATCAGGATATCAGAATATCAGGGTTTTGATAGGTAACTTTTAAGTTGCTGACATAATATCCTCCGATGTGTGATATGTGATTGGGATGTCGCATACAAAGTTCAATCGTAAGTCGCATATTGGTATTTTTTGATTGTGCTTAACTTTTCTAGTAAGGAATTATGTGATTTTCCATTTGGGATGAAGACTTTAATATGTTCTAAAGGGTTTTTTGAAAAGTGACAATTTTCTAAAAGTTGGCATTTTATTCTCAACGAGGGGAAAAATTATTTAAAAGCATCCCTATTTGTATTATAAATAATAGAAATGGGTGGGGGGTTGGCATTTGTTGCATAGCACAACAATTGGTGATTCACTTGGGAGAACCAACTATCTTTGATTATTTTCTTTGACATTTCTTAAACTTTCAAAACAAGAAAAATTGCGAAAAAATAAGAATTGTATGATTCATAAATTAAACAGTGTCTCTATGGAATATAAAGTATTTACCTATCTCACTTCTTTTCTTACTCAACTCTTTAGGTGATAAAACATGAATGTCTATGTCAGTAAATACTTAGACTTATAAAGATAAAGTAGGTATTCTCTTAAAATTGGCTTTATAGATTTTTACTCATTTATCATAGATAGAGCCTCTGCTGCCAGCAGGCGTTCATAGCCTCGACATGGTTATATTTTAACCAAAAATTATTCATAGTCCCATATGAAATTGATTCCTAATTTCAAAATTTAATCGAAATTTTATTCAACTTCCTTTTACTTGGAACTTGTCTCTTTTTTATGGTGCTTTTTTCTTTAAATATCCTTAAAAGCCATTGTTGAGGCTTGGTGACCTGATGGTACAATGTCATTCACTGGTTGTAATTTAAACTGAATAAGATGGCTTGTGATGAGACCCCTTGTCTTTTGATTGTTTTAATCAATAGCTATTACCCTGTTATGATATGCAGTCTTGGTAATATCAGTCTGAATTATTTTCCTATGATCATGATAAACAAGCTCGTGATGAGACTTATTATCTTTTAAGTTTTTTGAAGATTACTAATTACATTGTGAAAAAACAAAATTTTATCAGATGGGGTGAATCATTGGCTCATTTAAGAGTTATGGATGATAATTATTGAGTTGGTAAATACCTTTTTGCAATGAATCCTTGCTAAGTTACTGCTTCTTTTATTGACTGGCACAAAACATCTATACTTTAGAAAATGAAGAGTCTTTTCAGAAACTAAATGTCTTTAGTAAAATCAAAATTTTCCCAAAGAAATAAGATTTATTTAAGTATCATATTTATAATTATCCTTTTACTCTTCTTATTTATATAAGCGAGAAAAATCAAGTAAATTATCAGAAATTTAAAATTGTGAACAACCAAAAGAGATACTATTCAATCTTTATTTTCCTAAAACTTTAAAATTTTAAAACTAATGTTTATATTCTAAGAAAATTATTTTTAAAGAATTTTCCCATTTAGAGGTAAAGAGTCTTTTCTACCTGACAAATCTTGTAATAAAAAGGTGGATGGGCCTAATTTCTCTATGATTTGAAATGGACCAAGCCACAGTCTTTGGAATTTGGTAGTTTACCTTTTTCCTCATGTGCTTTATCCCATTTCAAAGCAAGATCTCTAATTTCAAAAGTTCTTGTGTTGGTGGATGTTGTATCAAATGAAGCTTTAAATATCTGTTGATGATGAGCATGTGTTGCTTTTGCTTTCTCCCTCTGTTCTTCTAATTTAAGGATTTGACCATGTCTAAGTTGAAGAGAAGAAGAAGGGGTTTCATCAATAAAGTGAACTAAAGCAAGAGATGGTATTGTTATGCTAGTGGGTAGAATTGCTTCTTTCCCATAAACCAATACAAATGGAGAAGTACTTATTGAGGCCTTCTAAGTGGTTCTATCTTCCCAAAGAGAAAATATTAGTGATTTATGCCAATTCTTATGATTTTTCTCTACAGTCCGTTTGATAATTCTAATCAGGTTCTTCTTTGTAGATTTAGCTAGACCATTACCTTGCATATAATATCTAGTTGAGTATTTAAGTTTAAAACCTCTTTTCAAAGCTAAATCTACCATAGCATTTCTGGAGAAGTAAGATGCATTCTTAAACATTAAAGCTGATGGGAGGCCAAACCTAGTAATTATAAACTGATCAATGAAATCCGTAATTATTTGGGTGTTAACTACCTTCAATGGGATAGCTTCTACCCACTTTGTAAAATAATCAGTTGCAATTAGAATATACTTATGCTGTTTGGAGGAGGTTGGAGTTATTTCACTAATAATATCTAACCCCCATTGTTCAAATGGTTGTTGTATATTTATTGGCTGCAACGAGAGTGTTGATTTCCTTTCTCTTCCTACTACAGTTTGACATACTTTTCATTTCCTCACATATTCGTGTGCATCATTGAAAAGGGTTGGCCAATAGTACCCAACATGCATAATTTTATGTGCTGTGGTATTTCCCCCAAAATGGCCTCTAGCTAACCTGTTGTGTAATTCCTGCATTACCTTTTCAGCTTCAGGTTTCTTTAGACATCTTAATAATATAACATCATAGTTTTTTCTAAATAAGACATTATCATTTAATTGATACTGATTTGGTTTAAGCTTTAGAGCACGCTTAGTTGTATAACAGAGATATAATGGAGCATGTCCATTTTTCAAGAAAAAAATCAGATTAGCATATTGTGATTCAGTATTGTTGAGGCTTACCTCAGATAATTGCACTTCAGTAGATTGATCGCCCTTTGTTATTAAATGAGAGGCTTCGATTAGCATTCTGCAAAAACCTTGACCTCTAATAATTATAGCGAGATGTACTTCTACAACATATTCGTGAAGTGCAGTAACCCAATTTTCTCTCTTTTCTCCTACTTCTCGTTGGATTAACAACTGCCTTATAGCGGGGTAAGGGACTATTATCTTAGTGTGTGTTTTTAGGAGGAAAGGTCTGAAATGTTTTAAAGATTTAAACACAGGAAAGGCCTATTTCTCCACAGCTGAATAATTTAGTTCAAAACCTTGTAAGTTAGAACTAAAGAATGAAATTGGTGCTTCCACATTTTGATCATTTAGTTGTGTTAAAACTGTCGCTTAAGAGGTATCAGAAGAGAATGTGTATAAGACAAATGGTTTTAGGAAATTGGGAGTTGTTAAGGAAGGAGCCTCAGTGATGGCTTTCTTTACGAAATCAAAAGAATATTTCTCACGTTTCCCCATTTAAAAGTTGCATTTTTCAGATCATTGACTGTAGGGGTAAGACAATTTGAGAAAAATCAAGAATAATTATTTTTACAAAATTAATGTGTCCTAATAATGATTGCATTGTTTTTTTGTTATGAGGAAGAGGAATGTTTTCAATTTCATGAATCCTATTGGGATCGATATAGATTCCTTTCTTGGATATGACGAATCCTAATAATTTACCTTCTCCCAAGGTGAAATAAGATCTTTTAGGATTCAAAGAAATGTTGAATTTCTCACATCTCTCAAAGATTTGGTTTAGGTGACTGATATGGTTGTTTCTATTTTTAGAATAGACAGTGATGTCATCTAAATATATTACAACTAATTTGTTGATTAGTCCTCTAAAATATATGTCCATAGCATGTTGAAATGTAGCACCAACATTAGTCAATCCAAATGGAATTTTTTGATATGCATATGTTCCCCACTTGGTTTTGAATGTAGTCTTTAATCTATCATCTGGATGAACCATAATCTGATTGTAACTTGAAAATCCATGAAGAAAACACATCAATTCAGAATCTGCAATTGATTGCAGAATTTGCTCCATGGTAGGCAAAGGAAAATTATCTTTTTGGCAGGTTTTATTCAAATTTCTAAAATCTATGCAAATCCTAATGTGTCCATTCTTTTTTTTAACAGGAACCATGTTTGACACCCATTTTGAATGTCATACAGTGAAAATGATTTTGGATTTAAGCATTTTAATGAGTTCAATCTTAATTTGACTTTCTAAGTTCGGGTGGATCTTCATAAGTTTATGTTGGATAGGCTTGTCATTTGAAATCATGGGTATAGTATGCTGCATTATAGAAGCATCATATATTTTCAGATCTGAATAATCCTAGGAAAAGACAATTTTATATTTTCTTAGCAATTTAATGAAAGGCATCCTTTCATCGACTATTAAGCCCAAACATAGGTTTATGTTTTGAGGTTTATCAGGTGTACCAAGATTAATCAACTCAAATCTTAGAGTGGAACTTTACGTTTTTGAATTGGTATTCTTTTTAAATCTATCTTTTAAATGTAAGAGATCTTCCATCTTGACTACAAATTTGGGAATTGAATTTACATCTTGTTTATTTTCAATCTATAGGTCATTCTCATTTTCATCTATGATTTGACCTTCATAAGATCCATATGATGAAATAAATTCGATTATATTTGTATCATCATTAAACACTCTCCAATTTGTTATGTTATCGAGCATGGAAGGCCTAAAAATCAATTCAATCAAAAATCTATTTGGACTAAATTCTTCTAATGGTATCAATTTAGATGCTACATTGGCAAGTAAATCAGCACTTGCATTTTGTAATCTAGGGATTGTTGAGATATTGAATGCAGTGAAATGAGAAGTGAGGTTCTGAACTAATGCTTGATAATGTTTCAGGTGTCCATAAATAAAATGGATTGTGTACCTAACTTGCTTAACAATTATTCTAGAGTCCCCATATACCTCCAAATATTTAACATTTTTTCCAATGGATTTGTACAAGCATTGAATAAATGCTTCATATTCAGCAGTGTTGTTCGTGCATTGAAATTCAAGTTTGCAAGCTAGCATTGTTTTTCTCCTTATGGATTGATTAAAATGCAACCTGCTCCTACACCATCGTTTAATTTTTAACTGCCAAACTATAGAGTCCAAAATAAAGAATAATCTAAAGTTTTATTACTAAAATTAATACATTTAGAAGTGTCTGATTGAGAAAAAATTTCAACCTGAGAAGTAACAGTATTTTCTGGGAAAGGTGAGGTTTGGGCATTGAATGAGCCAAGGAATGATTCAGCAAAATAATTTCGAATAATATTATTAGTGAAAATCACCAACTTGTTTGCTCCTTCTAATTTAGCGACTGTATGTTTCATGAATTTTTCATGATCAACTCTAATTTGATTTGGTTTACCATTATATGGTAACCACATGTGTGACGAATAGGTTGCGAAATATCCATGTAGTTTCTTGGACAAATCCCTGCTTAAAATTAGACCATAAAATTCAGGGATGTCTGCTACTGAGACATCAATCACTTGTAGTATATTTGGGTTGGATGATAATCTAATTGATACTGATAACATTTATCAAACAACCTCAACTTTTGTTCCATCTAATTGGACTATATGCACAACAAACTTTTGAGGTGTAATGTTAAGTTTCGTGCACACAAATCTTGGCATGATATTCGAAGAAGCTACTAAGTCGATGAGACAATTATGAATATTTTTATTAAAAATTTCATAAGTCAAAAGGACAGGAGGAGTGTGAGAGTTAGATCTATCACCAATCAACACAAGATTGTCTGAGCTTACCTTGCTTGAAGGTGAGGGAGGCTTTCCCATACCTTTGTCAGCTTGGGCTATAACTGGTGGTGGCATGGGATCTACAGGAAATGCCTTAAGCTCTCTCAGTAAGATTTTCTGCTACTGTTTAAATTTTGTCATTTCATATAATGAAATGTTTGCTTTAGTATTTTTCATGTATTCAACTATATTATATTCCACTCTATCTGAAACTATCAGAGTTTTAGAAGTATCTAGGGGAATAGGATCAGTGTGAACAGTTTTAGATTTTTTATTCACTATTTTCTCCTTTGTGGGAGGATATTTATATTTCTGAACTACTATAGTTGAGCCAACATATGTTTTTCTCCTTGTAGATACTAGCATAGCTTCTCTTTGTTCTTCGGTGGGAAGAATAAAGTCCCATAACCCATTCAATTCAACTTCCTCTTCAAGTTCTATTTCTTCTTTAGTTGTTGATGTGTCTTCAACATCTTGATATTATTCGACACTTGAAATCACATTCGAAGGCTGAAATGGAGAAGTAGGACTTCTATTTTATGGGCGACATGGTTTCTTAGGAACTGAAGATTCAGCTACTTGTTTCTTTATTTCAATGATATCATTCGACATAGTTTTGAAGACTTTTTGAAGACCTTCAAGATTGAATGGATCCTCTGTGGTTTTATTTTTTTATTCTTGGCTAAAAGTCACCTTTTTAGATTTCTTATCTTCCATCTCAGATCGTTTATCTAAGGCTAAAATTCTCTTTTCTACAAACAGGGCTTCTTTCATGTTTTCTGATAGAGTAGCCTTATTGGCTCTATCTACAAAATGGCTATATTCGAAGGCAGAGCAGAAATCTACCACTCTATTTGTACATCAACAACAGGTTTAGAAGTAGCTGGGATTTTGTTTAATAACTTGTTAAATCTTGAGTTGAAATCTTTGATCCTTTCATCTGAATTTGTTTTTAGGTTAGACAGAGCATTGATTAAAAATGCCACGGTTCTATCATCTCCAAATTTTGCAAGAAACAGTTGTTCAAAAGTTACCTAGTCTGTTATAGTTCTTGCTAGAAGAGAAAAGTACCATGATTCTGCAGATCCTTTAAGAGTATAGGGAAACAATCTCACTACAATATCTTCATGTGCATGCCCATTCAAATTCTTGACCAACATAAAATTGTTGATGTGTTCATCAGCTGGAAGACCATCATCTGGATTGTATTTGGGTAACCATTTCTCTGCATGATCTGGGAGAGGATGTGGGTTTGCAAACAACACAACACTAGGATTAGTTCATGACTGATTAGCCATAACTTGAGTTAGGATTTTAGAATATATAGAAGCAGATCCAGAAGTAGTGGGTATGGATGTAGAACTTACAACTGGACTAGTACTACTTGTGTTAGCACTAGTTGTTTGAGTAGAAGAAATGTAAATACGAGAGGATGTGAATGGAGGTGTAGTGAATGAAGGAGTAAATGGAGGGGAATTTGATATGACCTCACTTGTATATGACTTAGTGTATATGACTTAGATCTAGACATAGGAACTTTCTTACATTGTGAATGTATTGGAAACTCAAAGGGAGGTATTTCAATTTTATCACTTTTTGATCGCATTAGGATACCAGTTTCTCTGAACACAGTAGTAATACTTTCTTGAGAAAATTTAGGTTTATCAGGCTTCTCAATAGAAATAGATATCTGTTTTAAATTATGAACTAAGGACAAAACTTCAAGAGATTCTGCATTATATTCTAAAGAAGGTAAGTTTCGAGATACTTTAGGAGATGAGGGGGAAGTTTCTACAACTTCTAATTTCTGAGTGGGTAACTTAGAACATGATCGAGAAGCTGTATAAATTTTTGAGGAGGATTGACTCTTATGAAGGCTTTGAGTTTGAGATTTAGATTTATATGCCATTCATAGACGGGGCCTTCCTTCTAGCACCCAATATGTTAAGGCCTCAGAAATCTGTGGCAACAACAAAGGGGGTTAACCACCGGGTCCGAACCTTAGAGAAGCCTTTTTTTTGTTTGGGATAGTGGCTCTGACTGGATATGATGGGACTAGTTTCCCAATGTTTTGGGTTTATATGATTTGTGGGATTTTCCTAATGATTTGCAAAAGAATGACTAGAAATTAACACAACTTTATTCTAAGATGTAAAATATTCAAGTAAATCTATTTTAATCTAACCCAAGGTATTGCTAGTTTTATGTGATATAAAAAGATGTATATGTAATCTATGATGATATAGATCAATCAAAAACTACATAGAGTTAATATATTGTAATATGACTCCTTTGAGAAAATAGTTAATCAAAAGAATTGTGAAAAACATATCACATATTCTAATGATCATATATAAAACAAAACATTCTCTATTCTTTTATCGTACAATAGTACAACTAATACTTCAAACAGATATGACAGATTTCATACATAATTCATGCAAGATAAACTTATCACTAATACTAGAACAAGGATTTAGCAAACATGATAATAGTACCAGATGTGTACCATTCTGCTCATTTGACTAGTGACAATTGGCCATAATTAATATTCTACCAATAACCATCCCAAAGAATACAATAGTGCATCAACAGTGGTCAACAAAAATATATTTGATTGAAAAGACTATGTTCCATGATTCCATCAAGACATCTACAAACTTACAATAGCACATTCTTTGTAAATGTTCTTAATAAAATTCCGGACCCTTCTCTAAATGAATGAGAAAGGGTTTAAATACCATTCTTAATTAACTAAAAATAACTTATACAAAATATCTACGAGGAGGTTTCAAACAACCTTCCTCGTTCCTAATATCCAACTTTCCAAAAATAAAACTGCTCAAAAATGACTGAGGTATTCATTGATTAATCACTACTGCCAGCTTTGCCTCTCAGCTCACAAATATCTGACATTAGCCTGACTTGTTGTGGCATCTTGAATTGTGTTCTCAACTACCCTGCAAATATAGCATCATGTAAAGGTGGCAACATTCTTTGTACTGAATCCAGGGAGCAATTCAACCTCATGGTCTGACTGTGTAGTTTGACCAAAAGTTGCCATACTAATTCCCAGTCGATTTTTGACAGCCCCTCAATTGTTTTCTTCTGAATCTGACTCTTATTCTTCCAATTTTCATCTAATGTTTTAAGATTGGGAAGTGTTTTTGGATCAACCTCCTTTATGAGGATGGAGGTGTGCAACATGTGATTTATTGTTTTGACAATGTTTTCTGAAATACCCGATGCTCTGGCTATTGCTAGTTCAGCCTGTTTCACCTATGAGTCCCAGTTAGTGAATATAATATCCTTATGCCTTTCATTGATCTTTGGGAGACTTCCTTTTCCCTTGATCTAAATCCTGACATTCAATAGAATTAGATATCATAAAATTGAGTTCATTGAACTCAATTCTTTGATCAATAATGATGATTGTTAATTGTTCACTAACATTCAGTGGTGGAATGATATTTGATATGTCTTGGAGGAAGAGTTGCTTTTGATTTGTCAGTAAAGTATTCAGTGTCAAAGCCTTATTGATAGATTCCTCTATAGTAGGAATACCCTTATACATTGCTAGGTCACTGTTTAACTCTTGAATATGTCTGTTTTTAGCAGATAATTCATTTTCATGACTTACCTTCAGTAGTTCCATATCCTATTGTAGCTTATGTAGTTGTTCCTCTACTTGACGGTTTACACTGGCTCTTTCTTCATCTAACTGTCATAATAATAATGCGATCTAGTCATCCTTTTCTTTAATCAAAACAAAGACTTTGGTTGCTTTTCTTATTGTTGTTGTAGCATAGACTCCAGAAAGTTCAGATAGCCAAGTAAAATGTTCAGTCGAATTTATTTGTGTGTCCTTCCATAGGACATCCATAAATTCATGTTCTGATGGAGTTTTAGTTCTCCTCCTCTTCCTCTATCTTTTCACAATAGATTTATAAAGAGGGTTGTAAAACACGTCTAGAGGGGGGATATCTGTTCCATTCTAAACAATTTCAGTAGTTGGATCTGTAGGGATTACCACTGTATCTTGGAAACTTGTTTTTGGACCTTTAGTGGTCACTATTGCTATTTTCCCTGGTGGGGTCTGAAATACTGTAGTTTCTTGTGTTGTTGACACCTTAGGGGTATCCTGTAGGAATATCCCACATCTTTTCCAATTCATTTGTTTTTGCTTCCTGCTCTCGTCATGTGCTTGGTTTATTCTACTTCTGAGAGTTGGTTTCAATTATATGATCAGTAATCCAAAATTCTTGTGGGAGGTATTATAACCTCTGTCCTCTAAACTCCTGGAAACTTTTGAATTTCTTTGGATTGAAATTTGTCTTGGCTGCCTTCAGAATCTGTTCAAAGTCCTTGGTAGATTCCAGTAAATCTTCAAACTCATCAATTGCATGAGTTACAGGTCTGATCTTAACTGAAAGGGTGATTTTTTTTGCTATATGTTGTGGATCAAAAGCCCTAGCTGGTAGAATGAGGAGCTTTAATGACTGCATGTTCTGATACTCTTTATATGCATGACCATATTTAAGAAGGGTAAATGACCCACACTGAAGGGGAAAATTTGTCCATAAAGATTTCTTCATTTCCATCAATGTTTTTGTGATGCCATTTCCTACTGTTTGGCATGCTACTTCTCTTGCCAGCAATTTATCCGATACATACATAGGGAGGACATGTGGGAAGGCTTGGCTAGCAAATATCCTGATATAAGAGAAGGATTCTTCAAGAAAATACCTTCCAATCACTTGAAGGTCTATGATAGCTTCTTTTGTTAATATCAGACATCTTCTACTAAAAGCTAACTGATGTAAGGGAAGAACAACTCCCTGGCATAATTGGTGAAAATGTGGAAAATCGTTCCCACATTTTCTTATAACTTAGGAGGATAAGAGTAGGATCATTGGTAGTCCATTTCCATCCCATGGTTGGAAAATGAGTGTAGAAACAAACAACATCGAATATATATGCATACATGAAGAATTGGGGAACTGTTGTAGAGGAGGCAGCCCTTGTTTGGCGATATTCAGTAATCGTTTTGGCCAAATTCTCAAATAGAATGGTTTCCCAATTCATAATGTGAGAGTTAACACAAGCCTCAATTAACGGAAGCCAATTGATCAAGAATTTAGAATTATCAGGGAGGCCATACAATATACATAGCATAGAGGCTGCAAAATTATAAGAATTGGCCAAAGAAGCAATGGGGTACATACCTGCTTTATCTTGTTTGAATTTATTGTCTCTTCTCCTCCATTCCTGTATCATTTGAAATATGTCCTCATTTTCCTTTACAAACTTAGCAACAAACTGTTTGTCGTAGATGTCTTGGGCATCAAGTAGCTTGTACATTTGTTGTAAATCTTTAGTTCTGAAAGAACCCAAAGACTGTATTTTTAGCTGTCTTGATAAGTCTATCTTCAACTTCTGTATTCTCTACTACCCATCTTATCATATCTGTGTATGCCAAGAGTCTAGCCCTTGTTGCTATTCAGTGAAGGAAAGAGCATGCAACATATTTGAAATGTACTCCTAACGGTTCTGTGTTGTCAGTAGTTGTTTGAATGTCTGTTGTTTTAGGGTTTTCATTCTCTAGTGTAGTATAGATAGTCTGTCATATAGTGGCACCTCCATCTGTAGTGCATACTGTATCTGTAAAGATGGTCGACATATTTGTGCTTTCTGTTTCTGCGATATACTGCTTGGTATGTTTCTGCATTGCCTTTCAAATGGACATTGTTTGAGTGGAGTTCCTATTAAAACCAACAACAAATAATTGTTGCGTTAAATAAAAGATTTTACGAAATCACTGGACTTTGTGAGAGAAGATCCGAGAACAAGTTCAACATTAATCAACCATAAAGAACACCATGATTACATGCATAGGGATGATAACCGTATTAGCTCATTCAGACCTGACTTGTGTCCGACTGACAATACTTATTAAAAATCTGTCAAATATGTCTCATCAGATATTTAAGCTATGGCACAAACGAAACTTTGTTCGATGGATCTTGCAATCTGAGATATGCGATATCGCAAAATCGAAAGATCGCAATATTAGGGTTTTGATAGGTAACATTTAAGCTGCTGAAATAATATCCTCCGATGTGCGATATGCGATTGAGATGTCACATACAAAGTTCAATCGCAAGTCACATATCATTGTTTTTTGAATGTGCTTAACTTTGCTACTAAGGAATTTTGTGATTTTGAATTTGCAATGAAGACTTTAATATGTTCTGAAAGGGTTTTTTGAACTGTGACAATTTTCTAAAAGTTGGCATTTTATTCTCAAAGAGGGGAAAAATTTATTTAAAAGCATCCCTATTTGTATTATACATAATAAAAATGGGGGGGTTGTTGCATAACACAACAATTTGCAATTCACTTGGGAGAACCAACTATCTCTGATTAGTTTCTTTGACATTTCTCAAACTTTCACAATAAGAAAAATTGCGAAAAAATAAGAATTGTAAGATTCATAAATTAAACAGTGTCTCTATGGAATATAAAGTATTTACTTATCTCGACCCTTTAGGTGATAAAACATGAATGTCTGTATCAATCAATACTTAGATTTATAACGATAAATTAGGTATTCTCTTAAAATTGGCTTTATATATTTTTACTCATTTATCATAGATAGAGCCTCTGCTACGAACAGGTGTTCATAACCTCGACAGGGTTATCCTTTAACCAACAATGATTCATAGTGCCATGAATTTCTCACATCTATCAAAGATTTGTTTTAGATGACTGATATGGTTGTTTCTATTTTTAGAATAGACAGTGATGTCATCTAAATATATTACAACTGAATTGTTGATTAGTCCTCTAAGAGCTATGTCCATAGCATGTTGAAATGTAGCACCAATATTAATCAGTCCAAATGGCATTTTTTGATATGCATATGTTCCCCACTTGGTTCTGGCTGTAGGCTTTAATATATCATCTAGATGAACCATAATCTGATTGTAACCTGCAAATCCATTAAAAATAGACATCAATTCAGAACCTGCAACTGATTGCAGAATCTGCTCCATGGTAGGCAAAGGAAAACTATCTTTTTGGTAAGCTTTATTCAAATTTCTAAAATCTATGCAAATCCTAATGTCTCCATTCTTCTTTCTAAAAGGAACCATGTTTGACACCCATTTTGAATGTCTTACAGGGAAAATGATTTTGGCTTTAAGCATTTTATTGAGTTTAGACTTAATTTGACTTTCTAAGTTCGGGTGGATCTTCCTAAGTTTCTATTGGGCAAGCTTGTCGTTTGAAATCATGGGTATAGTATGTTGCATTATGGAAGTATCATATGTCTTGAGATCTAAATAATCCCAGGCAAAGACACTTTTATATTTTCTTAGCAATTTAATGAATGACATCCTTTCATCGGGTGCTAAGCCCAAACCTAGATTTATGTTTTGAGGTTTATCAGGTGTACCAATATTAATCAACTCAAATCTTAGAGTGGAACTCTGCGTTTTTGAATTGGTAGTCTTTTTAAACCTATCTTTTAAATCATAGAGATCTTCCATATTGACTACAGATTTGGGAATTGGATTTGCATCCTATTTATTTTCAATTTGTAGGTCACGTTCATTTTCATCTACAATTTGACCTTCATAAGATCCAATTGATGAAATAAAGTCGATTATATCTATATCATGATTAAACACTCTCCAATTTATTATGTTATCGGGAATGGAAGGCCTAAAAATCAACTCAATTGAAAATCTATTTGGACTAAATTCTTTTGATGGTATCAATTTAGATCCTACATTGGCAAGTAAATCAGCACTTGCCTTTTGTAATCTAGGGATTGTTGAGATATTGAATGCAGTGAGATGAGAAGTGAGGTTTTGAGCTAATGCTTAATAATGTTTTAGGTGTCCAAAAATCCAATGGATTGTGTTCCTAACTTGCTTAACAATTATTTTAGAGTCCGCATATACCTACAAATATTTAATGTTTAATCCAATGGCTTTATACATGCCTTGAATCAATGCTTCATATTCGGCAGTATTGTTTGTACATTGAAATTCAAGTCTGTAATCTAGCATTGTTTTTTCTCCTTGTGGATTGATTAAACTACAACCTCCTCCTACACCATCATCTAATTTTGAACCGTCAAAGTATAGAGTCTAGAATAAAGAATGATGTAAAGTTTTATTACTAAAATTAGTACATTTAGAAGTGTCTAATAGAGAAAAAATTTCAACCTGAGAAGTAATAGTATTTTCCAGGAAAGGTGAGGTTTGGGTATTGAATGAGGCAAGGAATGATTCAGTAGAATAATTTCCAATAATATTATTAGTAAAAATCACTGGCTCGTTCACTCCTTCTAATTCATTAACTTTATGTTTCATGAATTTTTCATGATCAACTATAATTTGATTTGGTTTGTGATGAATCGGTTGCGAAATATCCATGTAGTTTCTCAGACCAATCCCTGCTTAAAATTAGACCATAAAATTCAGGGATGTCTGCTACTAAGACATCAATGACTTTTAGTATCTTTGGTTCGGATGATAGTCTAATTGATACTGATAACATTTCTCCAAAAACCTAGACTTTTTTTCTGTCTAATTGGACTATATGCACAATAGACTTTTGAGGGGTAACTTTAAGTTTTGCGTACATAGATCCTGGCATGATATTCAAAGAAGCTCCTGAATCGATGAGACAATTATGAACATTTTTATTAAAAATTTCAAAACTCAAAAGGAAAGGAGGAGTGTGAGACTTAGATCTATCACCAATCAATGCAAGATCATCTGGGCTTACCTTGTTTGAAGGTGAGGGAGGCTTTCCCGTACCTTTGTGAGCTTGGGCTATAATTGGTGGTGGCATGGGATCTACAGGAACTGCCTTTAGCTCTCTCAGTAAGATTTTCTACTGCTTTTTCAATTTGGTCATTTCATATAACGAAATGTTTGCTTTAGTCTTTTTCATGTCTTCAACTATATTGTATTCCATTGTATCTGAAACTATCAGAATTTTAGAAGTATCTAGGGAAATAAGATCAATTTGAACAATTTTAGATTTTTTATTCACTGTTTTCTCCTTTGTGGGAGGAGATTTATGTTTCTGAACTGGTACAGTTGAGTCAACATATGTTTTTCTCCTTGTCGATACGAGCATAACTTCTCTTTCTTCCTCGGTGGGAAGAATAAAGTCCCATAACCCATTCATGTTGACTTCCACTTCAGGTTCTATTTCTTCTTCAGTTACTGAGGCATATTCAACATCTTGATCTAATTCGGCACTTGAAATCACATTCGGAGCCTGAGATGGCAAAGAAGGACTTCTATTATATGGGTGATATGGTTTCCTAGGAACTAAAGATTCAGCTACTTATTTCTTTATTTCAATCATATCATTCGACATAGTTTTCAAGACTTTTTGAAGAGCTTCGAGATCAAATGCATCCTTTGGGGTTTTCTTTTTTGATTCTTGGGTAAAAGTCACCTTTTTAGATTTCTTATCATCCATCTCAGATCGTTTTTCTAAGGCTAAAATTCTCTTTTCTACAGATAACACTTCTTTCATGTTTTTTGAGAGAGTAGCCTTATTGTCTCTATCTACAAAAATGGTTGTATTAGAAGGCAAAGAAGAAATGTGCCACTCTATTTGTACATAAACAATGAGTTTAGAAGTAGTTGGTATTTTGTTTAATAAATTGTTAAATCTCGAGTTGAAATCTTTGATCCTTTCACCTGAATATGTTTTTAAGTTAGAGAGCCTTGATTAAAGATGTCGCAGTTCTATCATCTCCAAATTTTGCAAGAAACAACTGTTCAAAAGTTACCTAGTCTGTTGTAGTTTCTGCTCGAAGAGAAAAGTACCAAGATTCTGCAGATCCTTTAAGAGTATAGGGAAACAATCTCACTACAATATCTTCATTTGCTACCCCATTCAAATTCATGGCCAACATAAAATTATTAATGTGTTCTTCAGCTGGAAGACCATCATCTGTATTGTATTTGGGTAACCATTTCTCTGGATGATCTGGGAGAGGATGTAGGTTTGCAAACAACACAACACCAGGATTAGTCCACAGATGATTAGCCATAACTTGAGTTAGGATTTGAGAAGATATAGAAGTAGATTCAGAAGTAGTGGGTATGGATGTAGAACTTACAACTGGACTAGTACTACTTGTGGTAGCACTAATTATTTGAGTAGAAGAAATGGAAAGATGAGAGGATGTGAATGGAAGTGTAGTGAATGAAGGAGTAAATGGAGGGGAATTTGATATGACCTCACTTGTATCTAACTTAGATCTAGACATAGGAACTTTCTTATGCTGTGAATGTTTTGGAAACTCAAAGGTTGATATTCCAAGTTTATCACTTTTTTATCATGTTAGGATACCAGTTTCTCTAAACAGAGAAGTAATACTTTCTTCAGAAGCTTCAGGTTTATTAGGCTTCTCAATAGAAATAGATATCAGTTCTAATTTATGAACTAAGGATTGAACTTCAGGAGATTCTAGATTATATTCTAAAGAAGGTAACTGTCGAGATACTACAGGAGATGAGGGGGGAGTTTCTACAACTTTTGATTTCTGAGTGGGTGACTTAGAATGTGATCAAGAAGCTATAGAATTTTTTGAGGGGGATTGACTCTTATGAAGGCTTCGAGTTTAAGATTTAGATTTATATGCCATTCATAGTCAGGGCCCTCCTTCTAGCTCCAAAAATGTTGAGGCCTCAGAAATCTGTGGCAACAACAAAGGGGGATAACCACCTGGTCCAGACCTCAGAGCAGCTCCTTTTCTAGTTGGGATAGTGGCTTCGACTGGATATGATGGGGCTAGTTTTCCATTTTTTTGGGTTTATATGGTTTGTGGGATTTTCCTAATGATTTGCAAAAGAATGACTAGAAATTAACACAACTTTATTCTAAGATGCAAAACTTTGAAGTAAATCTATTTTAATCTAACCCGGGGTATTGCTAGTTTTATGCGATATAAAAGGATTTTTATGTAATCTATGATGATATAGATCAGTCACAGACTATATAGAGTTAATATATTGTAATATGATTCCTTTGAGAAAATAGTTAATCAAAATAATTGTGAGAAACATATCACATATTCTAATGATCATATATAAAATAGAACATTCTCTATTCTATTATCATACAATAGTGCAACTGATACTTCAAACAGAGATTACAGATTTCATACATAATTCATGTAAGATAAGCTTATCACTAAAACTAGAACAAGGATTTAGCAAAAATAATAATAGTACCAGATGTGTACCGTTCTACTCATTTGACTAGTGACAATAGTCCATAATCAATCTTCTACCAATAAGCATCCCAAAGAATACAATAATGCATCAATAGTGATCAACAAAAATATATTTGATTGAGAAGACCATGTTCTATGATTCCATCAAGACATCTACAAACTTACGATAGCACATTCTTTGTAAATGTTCTTAATAAAATTCTTGACTGTTATCTAAATGCATGAGAAGGGTTTAAATACTATTCTTAATTAACTAAAAATAACTTATACAAAATATCTATGAGGAGGTTTCAAACAACCTTCCTCATTCTTAGTATCCAACTTTCCAAAAATAAAACTACTTAAAAATGACTTAGGTCTTCATAATTAATCACTACTGCCAGCTTTGCCTCTTAGCTCACAAATTTCAAACATTCACCTGACTTGTGGTGATATCCCAAATTGTGTTCTCAATCGCCCTGCAAATATAGCATCATGTAAAGGTGGAAGCATTCTCTATACTGAATCCAAGGAGCAATTCAAGGTCATGATCTGATTGTGTGGTTTGACCAAAAGTTGCCATACTGCTTCCCAGTCGAGTTTTGATAGCCCCTCAATTGTTTCCTTCTATAGATGACTCTTATTCTTCCAATTCTCATCTAATGCTTTAAGATCAGGAAGTGTTTTTGGATCAACCTCCTTTATGAGGTTGGAGGTGTGCAACATGTGATTTATTGTTTTTACAATGCTTTTTGAAATACTTGATGCTCTCGCTATTGCTAGTTCATCCTGTTTCACTTGTGAGTCCCAATCATTGAATATAATATCCTTATGCCTTTCATTGATTTTCGGGAGACTTGACCTTTTCCCTTCATCTAAATCTTGCCATTCAATATAATTAGAGATATTAGAATTGAGTTCATTGAACTCAATTATTTGATGAATAATGATGTTTGTTAATTGTTCACTAGCATTCATAGGTGGAATGATATTTGATATGTGTTGGAGGAAGAGTTGCTTTTGCTTTGTTAGTAAAGTATTTGGTGTCAAATCCTTATTGATAAATTCCTCTTTAGTAGGAATGTCCTTATATTTTGCTAGGTCACTGTTTAACTCCTCGATCTGTTTGTTTCTAGTAGATAAGTCATTTTCATGAATTAACTTTAGTAGTTCCATATCCTATTTTAGCTTATGCAGTTGTTCCTCTGGTTGACAGTTTACCTTAGCTCTTTCTTCATCTAACTGTCGCAGTAATAATGCGATCTAGTCATCCTTTTCTTTAATCAAAATAGAGACTTCGGTTTCTTTGTCAATTGTTGCTATAGCATAGGCTTCGACAAATTGAGATAGTCGAGTCAAATGTTTAGTCAGATTTATTTGTGTGTCCTTCCATAGGACATCCATAAATTCATGTTATGCGGGAGTTTCGGTTCTCCTCCTCTTCCTTCTTTTCACAACAACATTATGAAGATGACTGTAAAAGATGTCTAGACGGGGGATGTCTGTTACATTCAAAACAATTTCAGTAGTTGGATCTGTAGAGATTACCTTTGTATCTTGGAAACTTTTTTTTGGACCTTTAGTGGTCACTGCTGCTATTTTCCATAGCGGGGTCTAAAATCCTGTAGTTTCTTGTGTTGTTGACACCTTAGGGGTATCCTGTAGTTTGTCATTGAATGCATCCCACAACTTTTCCAATTCATTTGTTTCTGGTTCCTACTCTTGTGATGTGCTTAGCCTATTCTACTTTTGAGATTTGGTTTCATTTATATGATTAGTAATCCAAAATTCTTATGGGAGGTATTCTAACGTCTGTCATCTAAACTCCTCGAATATTTTGAATTTCTCTGGGTTGAACTTTGTCTTGGCTGCATTCAGAATCTGCTTGGAGTCCTCGGTAGATTTGAGTAAATATTCAAACTCATCAACTTAATGAGTTACAAGTCTAATCTTAACTGAAAGGGTGAATTTATTTGCTATATGTTGTGGATCAAAAAGCCTAGCCGGTAGAATGGGGAGCTTTAATGACTGCATGTTCTGATACTCTTTATATGCATGACCATAGTTAAGAAGGGTAAATGACCCACACTGAAGGGGAAAATTTGGCCATAAAGATTTCTTCATTTCCCTCAATGTTTTTCTGGGGCCATTTCCTACTGTTTGGTATGCTACCTCTCTTGCCAGTAATTTATCCGATACATACAAAGGGAGGACATCTGGGAAGGCTTGGCTACCAAATATCTTGATATAAGAGAAGGATTCTTCAAGAAAATACTTTCCGATCGCTTGAAGGTCTGTGATAGCTTCTTTTGTGAATCTCAAACATCTTCTGTTAAAAATTAACTGATGTAAGGGAAGAACAACTCCTTGGCATAATTGGTGAAAATGTGGAATATAGTCTCGTTCCCACATTTTCTTATAACTTAGGAAGATAGGATTAGGATCATTGGTAGTCCATTTCGAACCCATGGTTGGAAAATGAGTGCAGAAATAAACAACATCGAAGATATATGTGAACATGAAGAATTGGGGAACTACTCTAGAAGAGGCAGCCCTCTTTTGGCAATATTTAGTAAGCGCTTTGGCCAAATTCTTAGATAGAATGGATCCCAATCCTCAATTAACACAAGCCTCAATTAACGGATCCCAATTGATTGAGAATTTAGAATTATCAGGGAGGCCACACAATCTACATAGCATAGAGGCTACAAAATTATAAGGATTGGCCAAAGAAGCAATGGGGTACATACCCACTTTATCCTATTTTAATTTATTGTCTCTTCTCCTCCATTCCTGTATCATTTGAAACGGATCCTCATTTTCCTTTAAAACATTAGCAACAAACAGTTTGTCGTAGATGTCCTGGGCATCAAGTAGCTTGTACATTTGTTGTAAATCTTCAGCTTTGAAAGAACCCAAGACTGTATTTTTAGATACCTTGATAATTCTATCTTTGGCTTTTGTATTCTCTACTACCCATCTTATGATATATGTGTATGGCAAGAGTCTAGCCCTTGTTGCTACTCGGTGAAGGAAACAGGACATAGTATCTCTGAATTGCACTCATAATGTTTCTGTGCTATCAGCAATTGGCCAAATGTCTATTACTTCAGGGTTTTCATTCTCTAGCATATTATATATAGTCTGCCATGTAGTGGCACCTCCATCTGCAGCACATACTATATCTGTAAAGATGGATGGCATCTCTGTGCTTTCAGTTTCTGCGATAGACTGATTGGTATGCTTCTGCATCACCTTTCAAATGGACATCATTTGAGTGGAGTTCCTATTAAAACCAACAATAATTAATTGTTGTGTAAAATAAAAGTTTTAATGAAATGACTAGACTTTGTGAGGAAAGATCCATGAACGAGTTCAACATTAATAAACCATAACAAACACCATGATTACATGCATAGGGATGATAACCATATTAACTCATTCTGACCTGACTTATGTTCGATTCAAAACACTTATTAAACATCTGTCAAATATGTCACATCAGATATTTGAGATATGGCACGAACGAAACTTTTTTTGATGGATCTTGTGATCTGCGATATGTGATATCTCAAAATCGCAAGATCGCAATATCGGGATATCACAATATCAGGTTTTTGATAGGTAACATTTAAGCTACGAACATAATATCCTTCGATGTGCGATATACGATTGGGATGTTGCACACAAAGTTCAATTGCAAGTCGCATATCGGTATTTTTTTAATGTACTTAACTTTGCTACTAAGGAATTATGCGATTTGCGATTTGTGATGAGGACTTTAATATTTTCTAAAATGGTTTTTGAAAAGTGATAATTTTCTAAAAGTTACCATTTTATTCTCAAAGAGGGGAAAATTTAATTTAAAAGGGTCCCTATTTTCATTATACATAATAAAAATGGGGGGTTGTTGCATAGAACAACACTATCTTGTGCTACCTTTAAACTCCTCTTCATAACCTACATTTCCTATTCTATCTCTGCCAACATATCCAGTCCAATCAATACCCTGTTCAGTGGATCACTCCAACTGATAGGAGTACTACAACTCTGCTTGAAAAGTGCCTCAAATGGACTTATCTTCAAGGACTCTTGATAGCCATTATTATATGAAAAATCTATCAGTGGAAGATACTCCTCCCACTTCCTCTGCTGATGCATGACATACATCCTCAATATATCCTCAATAATCTTCTTAACCCCCTCGGTCTATCAATCTGTCTATGAATGATAAGATGTAATTGAAATCCAACTTGTTGACGGTGTTGGAAATCCATCAAACAAGTGGGTATCCTTGATGTGAAGTCCCAATTGGACCTCACACCATTTGGAACAAGAGCCCCATTCAGAGTATCACCTCAGTTGCCATGTATTCTTATAGATTTTCCTTAGCTTTAGTTATTGGCAAGAGAGAGAAATGTGTATGTGCCTTTGAGAAAAGCAAGTGTGCCTGGTGAATGTTCAGTTATAGGTGTATCAAAGTTCTTCTATTGCAGAGGGAGGAAAGTTGAGAATCTAAGAGAAAGGTAGTAATACCACACTATTAGAGGTGCACACAATAAAAAGGATAATTGCCTAACACCAAGCATAATAATCCACATAGATGCGGAAATTGTTACAACCATTACGACACATTTTCAATTAGATAAGTACTAAGATAACTAAAATAATTCAACTACTTTAGTACAGGTGAAAGAAAACATGAATCATAAATATTCACATAACATTCTTACAAATATTCACAATCCATGCATGAAAACTTGTCGTCCATGAGGCTTCAAGTGTTAAGTAAAAGTCCCAAGATACATGAATACAATGAACATCACTAGCTCCAATAGTTGAGCATTGGAGCCATGACTTTCTCGCCAAAAGTACTAACTGTGTCTCTCTCACACCTTATGGGAGATGCCAAGGTGAAAATTACTTTGCTTACACAATGAGGGTGTATATATAACAAATGAGGTGACCATTCACCTCCCTTGTGACACTTGGACTACCCTCATGATTGTTTGACTTCTCCATGACTCTTTGAATTCCTACATGAATTTTCACATTACATGGATGGCTCTTTAACTTCAACTTTTACAATTCATTTTCCAATGTTGAATTACATATTCCATAAAACGATGTGTAAGATGTTGATTGATGACATGACATGACATCACACTAGTGACATGGACTACATGATGACATGGCAGTGTCAAGTCACTCTTTGTTGTTACTTCCTTTCTATTTGCTTGAAAGATGGAACATGCTCTTCTTCTTCCTTCTCCTCACTTGAAGATAAGGATTCTCCAATGTGGTCTTGGTCTTTAGCTACTATTCCAAACCAATGTCCCTTTGTTTTCTCTTAATGGATCAAATTTTATTTCCAGCTACAAGGGTATCTTCTAGCATGGTCTCCCTCTCCATCTCCTTCATCATCATTCTATCATGACATAATAAAATACCCGCAACTAAAAACCACTCATGAAAATATGAAATTAGCCTAATAAACCCATAACCTAAGATACTTTATGAAATCACTTGTTAGGGATGGAACCAATGATTGATTGAGTGAATGACTCAAGGATTACACAGTTCTAGAGGCCAAGGTCTGAGACTGAGGCTTGAGACTACGCAATGTGTAGTTTAGGATGGCCAGGGTTAAAGGATTGCACAATTAAGGGACTTAAGGACTCAGGCTAGAGGCTCGAGCCTTGAGACTACAAAATACACAATTGAGGAGGTTTGGGCAGAGGAACTATGTTATTGAGGTACTCAAGGGCTCAAGTTGGAGGCTTGAGGCTTGAGACTATGCAATGCACAGTTCAAAGGGCCTAGGATAAGTGAATGCACTATTGGGGAACTCATGAGGTCAAGATTTAGGCTTGAAGTTGACCAATGAACAGTTTTAGAGGGAGAGCAATCTCAAGGATTGTGCATTTACGCAACTCAAGGTGTTAGGATGGAAGCTTGAGGCTTGACACTGTGCAGTATGTAGATAAGGTTAAATGGGAGGTAGATATTGCAAATTTCTCAAGCTCAAGGGTCGAATATGGGCATTGTGACTGTGAAATGCACAGTTCCAAGAGGAAAGGTCAGGGGTTCAGGATTAAGACTACACAATACATGGTTCAGGAAGGGTGAGTGAGGTCAAGTTCTCAGGGAGTGAAATTTTCTGGATGAAGCTAAATGTGGAATTAGTGAGCCAAAGTGAACAAGGAAAAAACTTGAGCATGATCACCCACTTAAAAAAAATTGAAGACACAACATTTATTAGTCATAATACATGAAAAAAATATTTCCCTCAATGTGATGGCATTGTGATGAATTTCCCTAAGTGTGAGACTAAAGGTACACTTTGCGATGACAATGATGACATAAGTGCAACAAAGCGTGAAACTTTAGAAATGAATGCAAAAATTGCCTGCATGATAAGAATAACTCATTATCACAAACATTTCCCCTTGAAATGAGCCAAAAATCTACATTATACGATAAGCAACGATTCTCACACCAAAAGATGACAATTGTGATACGAGAAGAAAAGTGTGAACTACACTTGGTATATGCAACCAACGACAAAAGAAACACATGCTAGGATGTATATAACATAAAAATGACACTAATTAAAGTGAACGCAAGCAAAAATGACATTCATAAGCATGAAAACAATACTTGCAAAGATGAAATCGTGCAATAGGTGATAGTTGAAGAAACTCACCCAGATAAAAGTATGATCACAAACAATGTGAGGGACTATCAATGATAGGGCACACTAACTATCGACATGGGTTGAACATTACACAAGCACTATCTTAGTGGAATGTGTCATGCTCGTTCAAGTGTGTGTGAAGGAATTCTTTCATGAATGCATTATGGATTGAGAATATGTGAGTAGGTGACTTCAACACTTAAGAAATAGAATCAAGCTCAACTACTTAATAAAGCATCAATCGACCAAGAAGTGACTATGGTATGACTGACTGAAAGATCAACATTAGGCTCCAAAGTTAAAGTGTAAGAAAAATTTTGGAGGGTGTTTGTCACAACGACAACACTTTGTAACACACTAGTAGAACTTAAAATTCTCTTCCTTGGTCAATTATTTCATGTAGGGTCTAGTTCTTCAGGGAGTATTGATTCATCATTTAGATTACCATGGCTTCCTAGCTTACCCTGTGCATAAAATTAGTCCCCTTAATTTCTTTACTCAGTTAAACATAAAAATAAGTCAATGATCACACAATGTTTTGAATAAGGAGAGGGTAATGAAGTTTACGAGATTTGGATTTTTAGAGTGTATTTTTTCATCTCTGGTGTTGCTTAGCTGCTAGAAGGCCTGGATAGTACCTTGACAAAGTCACTATAAGAACATAAACATTACTACGCTACTAGTGAGCCTGGGCGATACCCCGTTAGAGTTGATTGCTTCACCTCTTTGCACAGGAATCCTTTCTCTTCTTTCATCTTTATTTCTATATTTATATAGGTCTGTGCATAGGCAATTATTGATTTCATGGATGGAATAGGGATCCCAAATTATTGAGAAGAAGGGAGGTTGTTCCTTCAGAGAAGCATATAAAGACCTCTAATTTAGGTTTTCTAGTTTAGATTTTCTCCTTCCCCTTCTCTACTTGATTTAATCAACCTTAAAACATTGAACCATAAAGACCTGAGTTTAGGCATGAGGTTTCTAGAATAGATATGGAGATTATTGTTTGACACAAGGATTTCCTTTCCGAAGGATCATATTTCCATTGGAATATCATCAACCAAAACATGTAACAAAGACAAGGAAGGAGGATAGAGAGTTAGCTAAATGTTGTTATGTCACAAAGTACTTTCCTATTTTGCCACAATGTCCTTCTAGTCCAAATAGGACACCCTTGATGCAAATTCAAAATAAGCAAAACATGAAAAGAGATAAGAGACAACATGAAAACAAAAATAAAAAAGGTGAAGCAAATGGAGGCTAAACCAAAAACAAAGCGAAACAAAAAGAGAGGCTACAAAAAGTGAGTGTAGGATGCATGTGCAGAGGAAACTAATGTGCATCTAGGCTTACTCCTAACCTAACTATCTAGAATGTCAGGGTCACGTGTAATGAAATTTCCAATGTAGCCACCATAGTTTCTCCTCACCTGCATATAAAAATATACGAGTAGTTAAAACAAATAAAAAAATGTGTAGTGTAAAAGATAAGAGTTTGAATATATTGCACCAAAAATTGAAGGTGTTGCTTTTCATAAAAAAATATGTGGCACAACCACTACTTCTACCCAACTTGCGATCTTAGCTTTTTTATGAAGATTATAAATAGACAAACCTTGAAGGGTTGTTGTGAATGCTTTTTCATTCATGCCATACTTCTTAGCAAGCATGAGAAAATACTAATGCTTGTTATCAGAAAATGGAATTGCTAAGTAATATGCTTCTAGGAAATCATAACTTGGGTTGTTAAATTCAAAACAATCCTCTTGAAAACCCCAAAATCCTTGAAAATATTAATGTTCAATTAGAAGTAGAGGGTTGGGATGGGAATCTTGTGAGGGAAAATGGATCTGATCATATTTAGACGGAATTTTAAGACAATGAAAACATTACATAACCATCAACGAAGGATGAAGTGCCTCAACTGCTTAGCCAATATCTAGATATTCATATGAGAAACCTTAAAGATCAAAAGAAATGAAACAAATGTCATTGGATGTGTTGATGGGAAAATGGTTAGTTGAATGACAACCATTAGAGACAAAATCATGATTAGACGGACTAATTGAAGCATCAAATTCCCAGTTAGTAATTAACCAATATAAATCAATTTGAGCAACTCTGTGAATGCTCTGAAGAATAGAACCAACTTCCTCACATGCCAAATGTGACAAACCATTTTCCTATAACTAGTGACAAATTGCACAAGAATCAAAATCATGAAAATAATTATAAAGGAATGCAAGTATAGAAAATATCTGAAATTAGTGAGGATGCAATGGGTGAAAAAGAGGAACTTGATTCAACAAATAGCTCAAGCGATTGCCAACACTCAAGAGTATTTCTGGTGTCATGAAGGCATTCCCATGAAAACTAGGAGTTTATTATTCACCATAGCACTCAACAAATATGAACTCTTCGGCCAAAGGTGATCTTGAAATTGACCAGCTTCACATTTATGCATATTTATGAAAGGTATACACTCCAAACTTGAATTCGATACAAGATATTTTCATGAGGATGACTTCACTACAATAGTATGATCAGAAACCTAATCTCGAGAAATAGGAAAAGTGTAGCGAGAAATACCAAAGTCCATCAAGAATGAGATTGCATCCAGTGAAACAATACAAATGAAAGAATAATGTGAGAAAATCTAGATCTGATATGGTTCAGGAATTTTACTAGGATGACGAGAACCTCACATAACCATCAACGAGAGTTGAAGTACTCTGAATTTCTACTAAGTTCCAAAACTTTGAAAAGCCATATGAGAACATTTTATAAACTGAGTCAGATCACATACTGCATGTGGAAAACTGCTACCGATTAAGTTAATAGGATCACCATTATTTGGATGAAAACTATCTACATCACTAGTTTGATCATATTTTCCAAATTCAACAAAAAAATTACTCCATTCATAATATTCCTCTAATTGTAATTCTGAGGATGTATGAATTGGAGAAATTTCATGAGCAAGCTGATTTGAAGAGTTGTCTTCCTGCAAAATAAGAGATGACGAGGGATGTGTTGTTCCTCTGAGATGATAAGATCAATTGATCATGCTAGAGCATCTAAGATATTTTTTTGGGGGGTTTTGGTTTTGGTTTTTATGGAGGACCAATACATAGAAACAGTGGTAAGAATGATGTATTCACTCTTTTAGATTGCCTTAACAAATAATCAAAAGGTTGCTATTTAACTTCACACAGTGATTTGAATTTGTAAGGTGTGTAGAAAGAATAGTAAGGAGATATGATTAATTTAGATTTTAGACAGGAAGATAAATTATCATAAATGGGAAAACCTTTGTCCAATGTTCAAAATTTAAACAAACTATGATTAAAATTACATAAGATGCTGACAATTTTGTGATTTAGAGGAAGCATTTCAGACAGACAGTCCAATAGCTCGGTCTCTTTATGATAATAACTTCAGAAGGAATTTTAAGAATAACTGTAACACATTTATTCTCACCTGATATATCTATAATACTTAAAGATATGTTGAACAAACATAATGAATGAAACACATGAAAAAATTATAGAATAAAATGAGATTGTATGACACCAAATTCGGAATCCTTTGCTTTATTATCAGTTATCTAGAAAAAGCTTGTACATAAATGATTTACAAGCTTGCTTATGTAAAGGTACCACCTTTAATAACTCATAGAAGAGAGTTGCTAAAATGATTATAAAATAGATTGAAAGAAGATAGGAAAATAAAAATTGTTGCATGATGTGTCACTATTAGATAGGAAGTTGTTGATGACTATTCCTTCAAAATCTATTGTTGCTGCCTTCTTGTTGGAATGAAACGTTAATCAATTGTTTCACAAAATTGATCCCACCTTTTCTCACTAAGTATCCCGAGATTTACCATGCTTCTGAGTATCTCATCAACTTCGATATATCTCTCAAAATTGGGTTTAGTGAGAAAAAGGTGTCGAACTTCATATTTGATGATGAGCTCAGAGCTCAAGGCTTCCAAAAACTCTTTGTCAGTAATCTGTATTTTTATCCCTGCAAATTGACTATTGTCTGATACAATTGTATATACTCTCTCATAGTAATCCTCCAATTTTACTAGTTGATCATTTGATGACACTATCTCTGGTAACCCTTTCTTATGCAACATACTGAATTTAGAATGAAACCTTCTAACTATAGTGTTCAAAGCTTCACATTTTGTTTTCAGCCGAGTTAAAAAATTCTTCTTCACTAGGAATTTCTTAATTTCTAAAATAGTAGTTGTCCTATCTAGAATGTTCATCCCTTGAAACTGCTACCTGGTTTTAGATTTTAGTACCTTGATCATCCATGATGATTCTTTGGGTTTTGTGCCCAATGTTGCCTTCTAGGTCTCTATCTCTTCCCTTCATTTAGCAATCAGTTCTTGCTTCTTAAAAATGATTTGAATGGATGGCCATACTTTTGTTATAGAGTGGCTAATATCTAACCAGATGTCTTCTTTAGCTTGGGCCAAAGTGTCTGCCATTAGAATCTTGCTCTCTAATTGTTTAACCTTGAGCTCTAACCTATGTGACTTTTTCATTTCCTCTACATAAAAGGTATCCTTTTTTATCTTCTGTGACTCCAGGGCTTGGAACTTCTGGAGTAACTTATCATTTGGTTGTTTCTATGCTTGTAGCTCTTGTGATAACCTTGTTGTTTCACCTGTTGGTGAAGATGAAGCAATGTCAGTGGGAGATTAGCATAAATCTGCACCTGCCATTGGAATTGCTATCACTTAGGTCACATAAAGCTTCGTTGCCTCTTCCTCCTTAAGAAATTGTTCTATCTGCTCCTCCATTTTCTTGATCTATATGTTTTTCTCAATGATGAGCTTCAACATCTCCTTCCTGCATTGCTCATTTTTTACCATTTCTTTGGTCTATGGATCCTTAGTTGAAGGCAACATCAACTGTTTCTTCAAGGCTATAATCTCTACATTCTTCTTTTGCAATATTTATTAAATTTCTTTATAGTCCTGGGGATCATATCCAATCTTAATATTGACATATTCTAAAGACTTACAAGGATGACATCTTTTCAATCTTAGTTTATGTTTGTACATTGAACAAAGCAGTTCTGAGCTTGGAAAGAGACATGGCAGTTGTAGTCATTGTTGAAAATAACATCTCACCTAATTTCCTATGAAAATCCATTTGATCAATGGGATATATATGGTTCACATCAAATGAGAAGATGGTCTTCTTGTAGTCTACTGTAGATTTGGGAAATGGAATTTGAGCCTACAAAAATGCCATTTGCATCCTTCTTCTTTCACTGTCAAAGGCAGAGGGAAGCCTATGCTGGGAAGTAGACGTTTGTTTCCAAAACTCGCTATAAACTTGAGATTTAAGACTTTCATTCTTTTGCTTGATTTCCAAAAATGTTGAGAAGATATTAGCATCTCCTGCTGATCTGGTCTTAGTTGATTGAATAATCTCTATAGGTTTAGTTGAAGAAGGAGTTGAAGAAGTAGAAGGAGGCTTTGGATCAATGGTGCCTACTGATGAAACATCTTTCAATTCTCCAAGATCAATTATCTATGGTGGCTTGCTTCCTTATGACATTGATAGTCCGGTTTTTAACTTCTTTTGTAAGATATAGTACTCTTTACTTGGTTCTGTAGTTGACTGAGTTTCCTCTCTAGCTCTTTTATGCTGATTACTCTATGTAGCTGGAGTCTTTCTCTATGGATTTGATATAACTTGTTCATCAACTTCTGTGAGAGTACCTTCAGACCATTACTCTTGGTTCATAAATTTTTCCAATTTTGGCCTGGGTGTATGGTTGTAAGGTGTTGCCTTCAACTGCATTGTAAGAGCCTAAATGATCCCAAAAGGATCATAAGACCAAGTAAATCTTGGCTAGAGGTTCATGTTCTTTAGTAATCTATCTACTTTTGTACCTATAGACCTAGTGTTACAAATGAAATTTCCTACCTTGGATTTGAGTTTAAACTGTGATTTCTTCTTGCCTGAGACAAAATGGACTTCATCCATATTTATCATATTCCTGATGTATTCTAGTGAAAATATTCTCATTGGAACATACTTAGGTAGTTTGTAGGGTTCCAACTCACTGCCATAGATCCTAATCTTGGTGTAATTCTAGTATAGGTACTAGTCACCAATCTTGGTCTGCTATGATAAGTGCAATGTCTTTTTAATTTCTTCTCCAATTCTAGGCTCTCCCTAGCTGTCGAGTAGTTGAAGATTTGGATGTATAAAAGAATAAATGAATTGACGGAATGTAAAATTGGATGATCCTACTCTTACTAACTCTGTCCAGTGAATCAGTGATGGATTCACTCCCTGTTCTTCTTGTTTTTTTTCAGTTGAATGGGCAATAGATCTCCCTGTTGAAACAAAATTAAATGCATTATGACTGAACTGTACCTGAAAACTCCTTGCATGGTCAAATTCATAAACTATTCATGTATATTATCAGCCAAAAAGTGGTTATAATTATACATGAAGACATGTTGATATTCTTTGCTAAAAATGGAAAAGAATCCAAGGATGGATTCATCAACAGATTGGTCATTTTCATAACCTAGGAGGTATGATAATAGACAAATAATGTGTCTAGTAGCTTCAGGGAACATGGAAGATGAATATGGTGGATTTCTCTTACGTAATTCGACATCTTCTGATAGGAAAAGTTCAAATATAAGGGCTCTCTATGGGAAGGTAAGTTTATTGTAGAGGTCCATGAGAGTTGCAGGTGAGAAATCGCTGAGGGAATCATATGGAGGTATCTTAACATTTTATTTATGCTCTAAGAAGTAATGGTGATAAGGAGTTTTCCATCCTAGGTCATCATGGTTCTTTGCACAGGGTCATACCTATATTGACACCAAGAGATTAAATCATGAAATTGATGGGTCTTATGAAAAGAATATAATGGCAGAAGTGTCTCCTAGAAGAGAATGGGGTCCTCTTTATCAACATATTTCAATTTTAACCATGAATGTAATTCATAAAAATCGAATTCACATTCATAGTCATTGATCTTCAAAAGGGAATCTACAAGGGGCATATGATCCAGATCAAGGGAGACTGTGGATAATTAGGCACATCAACGGCTTTGGAGCGTATAGCAACAGTATTATAACGTGGCAGGTAGTGAATGGGTGAATGAAAATGGATTGGTGATGTGGAGGTTCATGATTGGACAGGAGATAATGGATTCATATGGCGCGGGAAGAAGTCAACGGTTGAATGGAAGAAAACTGCCATCAAATTTCTGGGGGGAGGCATAATGGTTTGTGGTTCAAGCCTTGGGGGTTTGAAACATTATGGAGGCACCACATCACAAAAAATTGAAGCCATGAAATCTACTTTTCAACCCCCCCCCCTCGTGTTAATGGGAAATTGCCGAAGGGGGGCTGAAAGGCTTCCTCCGCTATTGATTTGGGCGGAGTGAATGATCTTCATTGAAAAGTTCCCATTGGCTATCACCACCTGATGTGTCGTTTTGTCACTTCCACGAATATGAAAAAAGTGTATGATATGACTTATTTATAAGGTCATCAAGCTTTATTACAACAATTAAATCATAATTAAGGATCTTAAGAATGACTAGTAAAAAGAACATTTTCAAAGGTGCATTTTGAGCTAGCAACGTTAATTTTATTCTCTAAATCATATATATTTATTTGATTGCTTATCTAACATTTTCATTTTGCCTTCCTTTTTTACAACAACTATCCTATCATTTTATTTGATATGGACCTGTAATAGTGATTCCTAACATTTTTATTTTCCAAGTTGTTTTTTGTCCATATCCTAACTTATCATTTTTTGTATGGCATTTTGATTTTTTTATCTAATAGCTAACTTATCAAAAACAAGAATGTTACAACATTGGCTCCAACTGGGGACTTCTTTCTCTTATGGAATGTAGAGAACTTGCAGATCCATGTGCCTTCTCCTCAAGTGCTGGAGTTGTTGCTGTAAAAAAATCAAACTGATAGCTGAAAAAGTAAAATAACACCGGACTTTTTACAATGATGGTGTAAAATCTACTCCAATTTCTCAATACTGAATGTAATGCTTTAGAAATCTTCCATTAACAGGATATGTGGACTATTGTCCTTCTAGATTTTGTAACACAAAAGTGTTGTTTCCTTTTACTTCAACAATAGATAGAGGTCCAAACCATAGGTTGTCAAACTTTGCATGTTTTCCTTTGTCTTCTCTTCTAGAATCCCATCTTAGAACTAGATCACCCTCCTTGAAGTCCCTTTCCCTGGCTGTTCTATCAAACAAGCTCTTCATCTTATTCTGGTAGTTCTTCAATTTGTATTGAACTTCATCTTTGTTCTCATTTAGTTCAATGATTTGATTTAACCTCTTTGAAAAATCATCAAGTTTATCAGTTGAAACCTGAAAAAACTTTAAAATAGGGAAGGCTAAGTTGGTAGGGAAAATTGCATCTTTTCCATAAAATAACTGAAAATGAGATTTTCCAGTAGATCTCTTTAGAGTAATCCTGTTTGTCGAGACTGCATAAATTAGATGATTGTCCCAACTCCTTTTATGATCTACTAAAGTTTTTATGATAACCTTTAGCAGACTTTTATTGGGTGATTCGGCAAGGCCATTACCTTGAGGATAATATGGAGTTGAATGATGTAGCAGGATCTGATATTTCTGGTAAAAATCAGTCATTTTAACACTGGAAAATGGTGTGGCATTGTTAGTAACAATCTGGGTTGGCCAACCAAACCTAGATAAAATGTTCTCTTTAATGAATTTGATTACTACTGAATCAGTAGCATTTCTTATTGGAATTGCTTCCACCCATTTAGTGAAGCAATATGTTGCAGTGAGGATCCATCTATGTTGATTTCTTGAAGTAGGATGAATCTCTCCAACAAAATCTAATCTCCATTAGAGAAAAGGTGTTGAGACTATTGTTGGGATAAGTGGAAGAGATGCTAGTTTTTGCTTACTAGCAAACATTTGACAAGGGACACAACTTAAAACCTTTGCTCCTACTTGTAAGAACAATGTTGGCCAATAAAATCTTGCCCTTAATATCTTATATGCTGTTGCTCTCCAAGCATAATGTCCTCCACAAAATCCTGTATGAAATTGATCAATGATCCCTTCAGTCTTTGATTCTATTAAACATAATAGCAAGACATTGAGTGGGTCCTTCCAGTATAGATTTGCATTTATGATACAATACTTGACTGCTTTTAGTTTGAGAGTTTTACATTGACCTTTGGAGAATGATGCAGGACACTCAAAATGAATCAAGAAATTTACAATATCTTGATACCAATCTGATAAAAGAAATTTCTCATCAATGTGTACAGAAATAGTCCGATTTGAAGGTAAATTTTCTTGTGGATTCTTTTCTTTAGGATTATGGGAAGGTTCTTGTAGATTCTTCCCTTCTGCATAGACAGGAGGTTCTTGTTGATTCTCCCTTTTCATGTTATGGGAAGGTTCTTATGGATTCTCCCCTTTCACGTTATGGGAAGGTTCTTGTGGATTCTCCCCTGGTATTTCCAAAATAGAGTTCATACCTAGCACTTTACAGTTAGATTCAGCTAGGAGCTTAGCTAATCCTTGACCTTTTACTAGCTTTGTGGTTTTGATAGTTAGATCATACTCCAAAATTTGGGTGATCCATCTTCGTCTCCTCCCATCAGTATCTGGTTGAGTGAGAATAGTTTTAACAACACTGTTGGGAGCATATGCTATAATGGTTGAATGTAAAACATACATCCTGAAAAATTTCAAGGATTGGACTAAGGAATAAGCCCGCTTCTTAATTATGTCATATTTGAGCTCAACATCTCTCATAAGTTTGCTAAAAAAGGCTATAGGTTGGTCATGGGAATTTTCATTCTTTTGTAATAAAACAACAACAAGGGTTGTTTTAGAGGCAAAGGAAAAGATACTAAATGGTTTGGTATAATCAGTACTGGCCAAGGTTGGAGCTTCAAAAATAGCTTTCTTCATTTGATCAAATGCATGTCTGGAAGAGACAGCCCATTTAAATTCATGACCCTTTTTAAGCATATCAGTTATATCTTTAAAAATTTCAACATAATTGGGTATGAATCTTCTTAAAAATTTGATTTTACCAAGAAAAGCCCGAACTTATTTTTTATTTCTTGGTAATGTTAATGTCTGAATGGCTGATACTCTATTTGGATCAATAACTACCCCATCTTTAGAAAGTATATGGCTAAGAAATTTCCCTTCTGAGATAGAAAATAGAGACTTCTTTGGGTTCAGTGATATTCCAAATTTCTTGCATCTTTGAAAAACCTTCATCAAGTGCTTTAAATGTTTTTTATCAGAATTAGAAAACACTGTAAGGTCATTAAGATAAATAAAAAAAAATCTATTTACCTAGCCTACAAAAGCTATATCCATAGCTCTCTGAAATGTAGCTCCTGCATTTGTCAAACCAAAAGGAATCCTTGCATACATGAAAGTACCCCAAGGTGTTGTGAAGGTAGTCTTTTCCCTATCCTCTTTGTCCAATCTGACTATAACAAAAAAAACCATCTAACATAGAAACTTGTTGAAGAAATTGATCCATCTTAGGTAATGGATAGTTATCCTTTAGTGATGCTTTATTTAAGTTTCTAAAATCAACACAAAGTCTAATTTAGCCATTCTTTTTCCTGACGGTTACTAGGTTGGCAATCCAATTAGAATATCTTAGTGGAAGAATAATTTGTGCATCTAACATTTTCTTAAGCTCTTTCTCAATAGTTGGTAGAAGAACTGGATTAGTTCTTATGAGTTTTTTGCTGATAGGGTTTAGCTTCAGTTTTCAGTGGGATCTTATGTTCAATGAGGGATGTGTCATAAGTTTTAAGATCAGCATAAGACCAAGCAAAAACATCTTTGTATTTTTTAAGTAACTTAAGATATTCATCTTTAACTTCTGGGGCTAGAGATGTAGAGATTTTTATCTTTTGCACTTGTTCTTTGGTTCCAATATTGATTTATTCAATGTCATCTTCAGGAGAAATGGATGGATGATTTCGATGAATATCATTAATCGAATAATCTTTCAAAAGGAATTAAGCCTTTAGGAATGAAGTTGTTTGATAATTGTATGTTGTCATGAACTGCAATCTTGGAAATCAATTCTGTATCATCAGTAGCTTGAGGATTGACCATATCAAGATTGTCTTCATCAATTTTCAGAAGAGAAAATTCACCTACAAGTTGAAGAAAAGATTTTAGTTGTTCATCATCCTCAAAAACTTGCCAATGCTTTTGGTTATCAGGTATAGATGGCCTGTATTTGACTTGGATTTGGTATAATAGTTGTGTTTGATCAGGAATCTTAAATGAGCTTGTAGAAACAGCCAAATAATCTGCATGTATGTTTTCATTTCTAGGGACATAAGTTATGTTGAAGGCATCAAAGAAATTTTCAATGGAATCCAAACCTCATTTCGATAATACCTAAGCCTAGGATTCTTTGTTTGGCAAAGATTTCTAACTTGTCTTACAATGAGCTCTGAGTTAATGAAAAAACTTAGGTTGTGTACCTTTAAACTCTTGGCTAACTGTAGTCCTAGAAGGAAAGCCTCATATTCTACTACACTATTAGTAACTTCAAAATAAAGTTTACATGATTGTGTAATTTTTTCCTTTTCTAGTAAGGTTAGCACTACCCTAGCCCCTGCTCCATCTGTTACACAAAAATATCGTCACCTTGATTATTTGCAGTCGGTATGGATCTATCACCACCTATACCAGCCTCCTAAGCAAGTCCCGGACCTTAGCTCTTCAAAACAAGCTTTGGAAATGAGAGAAAGACATCAAAAAGCCAATGTAACTCTGGTTCTGCACTTTCTCTCACTTTTTCCTGCGGGCTCGCACCTTTTGTTCAGAATACCTGCGTACTTATATGCTCTGTATGTAAAGGGGAGGGTGCGTACCCCTGTGAAAGTCAAAAGGTGCAATTTTTATCTTACAAAACTCACTTTGGGTTAATTCTAGAGGTTTCTAGAAGGAATTTTGACGTGGATTGTTCGCTCAAAAGTGGTTCATGCATCCCAAAAGAGAAGGAGCTAATCCCTTGTTAGGAGGAGCTATCCCTTTGAAGGAGGATTCTATCCCTTTGAAGGATGACCTAGTAACTGCCCTCCATTGCACTATAAATTGAGGCATTGGGTTAGTGGCTAGGGAGGTTAGAAGCTGAACATTTTTTGAGGGTAAATGCTGCTGGAATCAAGACTTCCTATTTGAGCTTAAGAGGAGAGATCACATACCTTTTTGGCCCCATTAGGGAGTGAGTGAAGCTTGTCAAAGTAGAGGAGACTTATTGTTGGACCCTGGAAGGAGCTTGTATAGCGTCAAGGCAAAGGTTGTAAGGTTCTTTTCTTTTGAATTAATACAATCAAGCTCATTTTTCTCAACAAGTATCTTATGCTATTTGTTTCATGGACTCCTTGACTTTCATGTTAAATATGTTTTATAATATTGGTTTTTCAGGTGCTATTTAATTGTTTTCCTTGTTTGTGTTTGCAGGTTTGCAACAAAGGAACTCATTTGGATAAAAGGAGCGAAGGCATCCCCAAACTTGCGTTGGACATAAGGTAGGCCTTAAACACACTTGTTTACCATTATTTATAAAAGCACATTTAGAGGAAGGTAGTGTCTAGTTGGTTTGCTCATCATTAGGTCTTCTTTAGATTCTAGGAAGGTTTGTCTTGTCCCCGAGATTGACTCATTCCATGTGACACCATTAGAAGAATTAGCCATCATATAGATTTGATTCCTGGAGAAAGTCTACCAAAAAAAGTAGCTTACCAAATGACTCCTACATAAAATGAAGAGGTTAGGAAGCAGGTGCAAGAATTGCTTGACAAAGGGATGATCAGAGAAAGCTTGAGCCCTTGTGCAGTACCAATACTGCTAAGTCCAAAGAAATATGGACTGTGGAGGATGTGTACAGACTCAAAATCCATCAATAAAATCACAATCAAGTACATATTTCCTTTACTTAGAATTGAATATTTAATGGATTGCTTGAGTGGAGTAAAGTATTTTCCAAAACTAGATCTTAAAAGTGGGTATCATCAGATAAGGATAAGAAAAGGGGATGAGTGGAAAACTGCCTTTAAGACAAATAAGGGATTGTATGAGTGGAGAGTAATGCCTTTTGGGTTGTCAAATGCGCCAAGTACATTTCTGATACTCATGAATGAATTTTTTAAAGATATCGTAAATTTGTAATAGTATATATGGATGATATATTAGTTTATAGTAAGTCTAAGGAGGAGCACATGAGACATCTGAGTTATGTCTTACAAAGGCTACAACAGGAAAAATTATTGCCGAATTTGAAGAAGTGTCCATTCATGAAAGAAGAGCTAGTGTACTTGGGTTTTCTTATTTCTACTGAAGGGCTAAAGATGGATCCATAGAAGATCAAGGCAATCACGGAGTGGCCTTCACCTAAAAGTACTTTTGAGTTAAGAAGTTTTCATGGTCTTGCTAGTTTTTATATCAAATTCATCAAGAATTCTAGTAAAATCAATGCACCTATTATTGAAACCATAAAGAAAGATAAACAACCATTTATATGGACTGCTGAAGCAGAAAAGAATTTTCAGCTATTAAAGAAGAAAATCGCTGTAAAGACTTTTTTAGTTCTACCTGATTTTAGTAAACCTTTCCAAGTGAAGTGTGATGCCAATGGAGAACCTATTGGAGGTGTATTAAGTCAGGAAGATAGACCTATAGGTTATTTTAGTGAAAAGTTGAATGATTCAAACAAGAAGTATTCTTCTTATGATAAGGTGTTCTATGCAGTTGTATAGTCATTAAAAAAAATGGAGGCATTATCTAATTTCAAAGGAATTCATCCTTTATTCAGATAATCATGCACTACAGTATATTATGCAACAGCCAAATCTTAGCTAGAAACATGCCAAATGGGTAGAATATCTTCAAGGTTTCCATTTTTTTTTTAAACATATAAATGGAAAATCAAATAAAGTTGCAGATGCCTTAAGTAGGAGAAATATATTACTACAAGAGAGTCAGATTCAAGTGTTAGGATTTGATTTTATTAAATAATTATATGAGATAGATTCAGATTTTAGAGAGGCATTTGAAACTTATAAGAATCTTGTTTTGATGGATAGGAGTAAATGGTTGGATTAATTCTTACATGATGGACTGTTGTTTAAGAGAAATCAACTGTGTATACCAAACTGTTCAATGAGAGAGAATTTGATCAAAGAAAAACATAGTGGAGGACTTGCAAGACATTTTTATCATAGGGAAGACTTTTGAATAGTTGAACATATTTTATTTCTGGCCAAAAATGAGATCTGACATGGAAGATTATGTGATAACTTGTAAAATCTATCAATATGCAAAGGGAAGAAGCCAAAACACAGGTTTGTATGTTCCATTACCAACTCTAGATAGGCCTTGGGATATGGTAAGTATGGATTTTGTTTTGGGCTTACCAAAGACTCAAAGATGTAATGATTCAATTTTTGTTGTAGTGGACAGATTTTCAAAAATGGCACACTTTAGTCCATGTTATAAAACTAGTGATGCTTCTCACATTGCTAATTTGTTTTTTAAGGAGGTTGTAAGATTGCATGGGTTGCCTAGGAGTATTGTCTCACGTAGGGATTCCAAATTTGTTGGACATTTCTAGAGGACATTATGGAAGAAGCTAGGAACTAAACTAATTTTCAGCTCTGCCTATCATCCACAAATTGATGGACAGACTGAAGTTGTGAATAGGAGTTTGGGCTATCTTTTAAGGAGTCTTACTGCAGAACATCCAAAGCAATGGGATCAAGTGTTGGCACAAGATGAATATGCATATAATGACTCACCTAACAAGAGTACAGGACAAAGTCCATTCCATATTGTTTATGGAATGCATCCAAGAGGAATATCTGAGTTGAGAAACTTGGTAAAAGAAGAGATGAGAAGTGCAGAGGGTGAAGATTTTTCTTCAGAAATGCAAGCAATACATGAACAAGTGAAACAACAGCTGCAGGATAGCAACATCAAATACAAGACTAGAGAAAACATGAGAAGAAGAGAGGTGAACTTTGAAGCTCGAGATTTGGTATTAGCACACCTCAGAAAGGAAAGATTTGCAAAGAGGGAGTATAACAAATTGAAGTTCAAGAAAATTGGACCATGTATAGTATTAAGAAAGTTTTCTATAAGTGCATATGAGATTGAGTTACCCCCTAATGTTGGAATATCACCAATTTTTAATGTTTCAGACCTATACAAGTATGAAGGTGAAATTGCAGATGATACATCATAAGATCAAGAGACGCAAGAGATTGAATGGGTAAAATAGTTACCCACAACAAAGAATTTATAGCCAGAAAGAATTCCAGACAATAAGGTGTTTAAGAAGATAAGGGGACAAGATTACTTCCAGTATTTGGTAAAATGGAAGGATCGACCAACCACTGAAGCTACTTGGGCTACATAAAACATGCTACAGAAACTGGGCAGTTTTGTAGATGAGCTCATGGACAGGAGCCCATGAAGAATTTTTTCCTCAAGATTTTGATGCAGGAGCATGTGACTTAGAGGGAAAAATCTTCAAACTTATTCCAAAAATCCAAAAAAAAAAATCTACAGGCAAAGGAGTGGGGTCCTTTAGCCATCAGTTTCCATGCTTTTCTAGTTTAGGATAAGGATAGAATTTAAGAATAAAATCATGCTATAATAATCGCATATGGATAAGCTGTAATAAGCTTTATGGATAATTGCTTTAAAATGCTCTGTGTAATTGGCATGCTTCTGTATGGGATAAGGACCGAGATGGTTTTATCTATTATTTATAAAATGAAATAACAGGACAATCTGGGTAAGTCGATCCTGGTGACATTGTCATCTTCAAAACCTCTCTCTGTTCATCTAAATTGATGGTTCTCTGTTCACTGGTATTTTTATGCATGCATCAGTTTCTATTCTGTTAATTCTGAGTTTTATTAATGGTGATTAATCTTTGTTTTCCAATTAGCAGTTAAGTTTAGGCCTATTGAGGTGTTTTCCTTTCATATTGGTGTGCATGTTCCTCTTACATGCATTGTTGAGTTCCGTGGCGGAAACTCTGTTTACATAGGAAATCCGTGAAAAAGACCTAAACTGAATAAATTTCTGGACTTGAAATATTATTGAATCTGGTTAATACTTGTATCGAGTCTGAATCATTAGATTTCTACCATTGTAGGGTGTGAAGGACATTTGGAACCAAAGAAGTCTGAAACTCCGACAGTCGGACCCGAAACATTATAGAGAAGAGTAGAAAGGTTATCGGGTCCGCAATTATTATCACATCACGAGATTGGAGTGAAGGCGCCTTGCATTGGGAGCATTGGAGTCGCAATTGCAATCTCTAATAACACTATGTGTTATTGCATCGGAGAAAGGAAAGTTGGAAGGACCGATATTAACTCCCGATAGTGTTATTTGGGTGTAACACATTTCTTAGGAATCTTGCACCGATAGTGTAATTCCCGCAAATTAAAACTATAGTGGGTTTGAAGTGTCGATAGTGTTGTTATGTTCCTTTGGAAAAGAAAGCCCGATGTCTGTGTGTTTTGCATTTAAAACGCAGTTTGCTCATTTTAAAGCAATGCTAGTATATTTTTATAATTCCTATGGAATTATGGTCCAAAAGGAGGAAAATAAGACTATGATATGATTTGTGCCCGATAATAAGGGTTGGGGTGATTAGAGGAAAAACTCATGAAGTAGTCAGGCTAATAATAGATCACTGATACACCTATTGAAACAAAAGGAGAAATTCAGCCAAAGTTAGAAGAAATTATTTTAGGATTTGGGCATTTGTCCATATCGCTTGCACCTAGGCCACCAAATGTGCACTATGTATATTTACACATGGTTGAGGAGATGGCACTGGTTGTTTTTCTTGTGTGGAAATTTACCTGGAGTGCATACGGAATAAAGACAAAGGTAGAAGCTAAGGATTGGTGAAAGGATAAATATCAACATTTTATTTCAGTTTTATTATCCATGTGATTTATGACTATGGTATATGATGATTATATGTGATCTATGATTCTCGTTTATGATGGTTACAAGTGATTTATGATGTTATTCTATGATGGTTTTGTTTGAACTAACTAGATGTGATATGTTAATACATGATGTTTTGGTAAAACAGTTATGTTGATTTGTTGTAATAGGAAGAAAAGAGAATTGCAAGTGTACCTTACTGATGAACTACCAATGAGATATGGTTTGAGGTTATTTCAATCTATTTGAATCTAATGGAAATTATGTGCTTGGAACAGGAATGCATGAAGATTCCTAGTTGGGTAGTTGAAATTGACTGCAAGACTTGGCAGTAACGACAAAAAAATTGGAACATGCAACAGTATGCTGGTAGAGTACTTGAGGAGAAGAATCATTGTGGGACACTGGTACCCGATAATGTCCATTGATTTTCATGAGAATGATATGATCGGTATGATGGTTGAGGTAGGTATATGCCTTAGTTGTTTGGTCTTCCGATGCGAGGAAATCTTGCCAAGGGATGGATTGCCTGGGATAGGGGATGTTGGAGAACTTGGAAGGTGAGTGACTGCATGGAAGGGGGTGACCAAATTTCACAAGGGACTGTGTCGCAGAGAAGGGAAGGTCTCAGATATATTGGTTTTTTTCATTAGCATTACCATATGGAATCATATGCGCATTGGGAGTGGGCCCTAGAATAGTGGGTTTGTAACTATTCGCTAAGAGGACAGGTGGCATGTTATTTTAACATTGGACAATGGATGCAACTTGGGCTATGATAGTGGATTATGGACTTCCTGACAAGGAGGTGAATCCTTGATCTATATTTGTATTATTAGTTTTGTTGTGCTAATAAAAATTACATATTAATAAACATGTGCTTTCTTCTTTCTTTTGGTGTTGAGGTTTCCTTAGTTGTTAGTGCTTACAAACAGGTAAATTTCCTTAAGTTAAACAAGACATTCATGAGGAAAAGAGCTTTAGAAAATAATAATGAAAACCAAACATGTACAGTACGAAAAACCATCAAAGAGACACATTAATACGATGTTTTAATGAAGGATCTCACCCCTCTTGGGCTACATCTCCTTCGTCCAGCTTCCATGGGATTAGCCTCTATATTAGCTCAATGTGGAAAAACTTATGTTTACATATCTCTATGGCTTTTGATACATGATCCAATGTGTTCAGAAGGTACAAATTAGCTAAGAACCCTTATTTTTTATCTCAATTTGGTCAAAAATTGAGTAAGTTATGCCTCTTTCAATTTTTCCTAGAAAACCTCTGCTAAATCTAGAGAGACTTCAATTAAGTCCACCAAGTTTGGTGGAGGTTTTGGATTTGGTGGCTCAGTCATAAATTCCGCCAACTTAATCAATAGATTAATTAAATTTAAGCATCATTAATTAACTTAAATGTGATTAACGTGCTAAGCATTATCCTTGGTTCTATGTTGCATAGTCACACAGGGTGGGGGTTGGCCCACGGGGCTGGCTTGCAACACCTCGCTATCAGCATCAAGTTCACATTTAAGTTTAGTGCACTTCCCTCCTTTCAACTGTGTTTTTCCGTGGCTCATTGGTAAGGCATAAGGAATAGGAGGGGTAGCTCACGGGTTCAAACCCACCCTCCCCCATCATGTTTTTTAATATATTATATATGCACCACCGAAATGTAATATATGTTATTTGCAATATATTTGATATGCCATACACCATACATTTATATGCCATTCAGACTTTGGGTCAAAATAAATGTGGATTTAATATTATTATTTAATATTAAAATATTAATATATATATATACTATATATTTATATTATATAAAATAATATAAAACATATAATATAAATAATATTATATAATAAATATAACAATATTTAAATAAAAATAAATTCAAATTCCACCTTAGAGTCCAATTAGTAAATTTCCCTTGCACATAACCACACTAGCTAGCCTAGAGGTGATACTTGTCATAGCCCCATTGGGCGAAAACTGAAGAAGATTCCCCTTGCTGACTGGACTACTGACTAGACTGCCATGTCATTATTATGTCCCATTCTATACATTTTTTAGTTGTTTAGGAAAACAAATAGTAGGCTTTTTCTCCTTCATCCAGACTCTGTTTTCAAAAAAACAAATTGTGTTTCGATCACCTTAACGAGACAGACGTAGCCATACAATTTTTGAGCCAATCTGAGAACTTTGTATTGTGAGCTAAATACCGAGCACTTGATCATTCCTCCCCACTAGAAGCATTTTGGATCCCAAATTATACTATAAATTGTTCAACAGGTGAGGGTACAACTCCCTCACCTTTTCATTCTGCAATCATTTGGCTTGAGAAGGCTCTTTTCCCTTGGGTCCACTCTAAGGTATTCGACATCCCCTCTCTTGCAAGTTCTAGTTCTTTTGGCAAGTATGAGATCTTGTTGAATCTCATCTAGATATTATGGCAAGAAATCATCTATTGATGGCAATTGAACATTCTCTCCTTGATCATAAATCAAAGGAGGCTCAAACAATCTCCAATTCTCAACATTAACAGCACAATATATTTTCATGTAAGGAGGCAAATCAAGCTTGAATAGATTATTACCAATCTTTTCAAAAATTGTAAAAGGACCATAATGGATTGGTTTCAACTTTTTACCTTCCCCTTGAAGTCTCTCTTTTCTAATATATAACCAAAATTCATTGATAAATTGAAATTTGTGATCAATATGGTGTTTGTCATGCCTTGCCTTGTAGCTTCTTTGAATTTTCTCAAGTTGTTCTTACATTGTATGGTGTATCAATAGAAGTTTTCCTATGAACTTCCTTGCCTTATCAATGTCATTGTGACCTTTGATAGCAATATATTTCTCAAAGATGAATTCCAATGGCGATCTTGGCAAATATCCATAGCATGCCTCAAATCGTGATGTGTTTATGGAAGAATGCTTTTCCCTATTGTATGAATGTTGAATGTAATGCAATTGTTCATCCCACAACTTGGGATGTTTGTTGCAATATCCTCTAAGAAGATGAAAAAAATTTCTATTGACCACCTTAGTTTTTCCATCTATTTGTGGATGAAAGGTTATTCTCTTCTTGAACTTTGTGTCCATCATGTCCCATAAATTTGACCAAAAATTCCCAACAAATCAAGAATCTTGATCACTTACAATAGAAGTAGGAAGACCAAAATGAACCAAAATGTTTTGAAAGAAAAGATGAGTTGTTTGTTCATCTATAATTTTCTTTTTACCTAGTGTTAGTATGCACATCTTGTTGAACCTATCTACAACTACATATAAGTAATCATGACCTTTCCTTGACAATGGAAGGTCTCCTACAAATTCCATTGAGATACTCTCCCATGGATGTGAAGGTACTGGAAGTGGAGTGTATAAACCAAGTTTCCTATTACTAGGCTTGCTTGTAGCACATAAAGAACATCCTCTTGAGAAACAAGAAACATTATCTAACATGTGTGGCCAATAAAAATACCTTTGAAGATTGACTATTGTCTTGCCTACACCAAAGTGTCCAACAATGAATGAATTGTGTGCCTGTGGTGCAGGTAAATCCTCAGTGCGGACAAAAATAATTCCTCTAGCCCAAGAGAGCAAGTCTAGCCACAAACAAACAATCTATGGAAAATCTCCTTAAGCTAGAATCAATTAAGAGGGCTTACCTCATAGAGAGCTATTCTGCTTGGTGACGATCCTACTTCCTCACTCCAGTTATCTTATCGTTCCTTCCTTCAAATACCTGAAATAAGCAAAAAACAACAACAAAAAACATGATAGCATACAATATTCTATCCAGCCTACTTTAGATTTCAAGGAACATTAAGACATAAGGATCTAAAGTAACAATTCATGTAGGAAATCAATCAATAGTCACATTTATATAAATCAGAAAGAGATTAGAATCAGTGCCTTGACGTTTCTGGTCTCCTCTGACGTATCTGGGTTCCCACACTTCTGCTAGCACTTCATGGATAGCCACAACAATGGAATTTTTAAGGCCTCTTTCCCTCAAGTCTCAAACAAAACCAAAAACATACTATTCTCCCTCAAACATACACTAGAAATCTACAAGCTATAGATGACTTGTTGATCATTCTAACTCACTCCAAAACTCAAACTAGCTTTTGCTTGCGAAAAGGAGAGTTTTATATAGATTGGATGGATGGAAGATGGTTCCTCTCATCATGGGAGAAGGTCTTATCTCTTTAGGTTGTTGCATCATAATAGGGAAAAGGAGCCCAAAATGACTTTCTCGACTCCATCTGACCAAACCATCTACCAGACTTCCATTACGAAGCTCCTAGACATGGAAGCTTCAACTCCTTATTTAAAAAACCTTCGAAAAGAGGATCAGCACAACTAGAAAAGGGCTTAGTCTCTCCATACGGCATGAGGGCTCGTTTTAATCTCTACAGATTAGTGCGAGAAGGAAACTAGTCAGTGGCGCCTGCCTTGTAAACTGGGATAAAAGGAAGATTCTTGGGAAATGATGCAAAGGGAAATTATTCTGCTCATGAAGAGGGACATACTGGGTGTTTCTTCATGATGGGAAAGCATGTCGGATACACTGTAGAGGCCCTCTAGGATCGTAGACACGGAGTACAGGGACAATGAAAAAATGTTGTGTAACAAATGCCCACTAAAGCGTGAAGGATGAACTAGAGTGAGGAGTGAAATGCTTTACAAGTGGAAGCAGGGCACTAGAGTTTGTCATTAGAAAACCTGCAAGCAAGAATAAATACATATACATCATTGAAAACTCTGAATAATGATACATGAATCGTGGTATGGATGCAGCCATCCAGAGAATTATCATGTAAATGGATCCAAGGCATGGGCGCAACTATCCAGTAGAAAGGATCTTAATAAAACCAAGGTATGGTTGCAACCATCCAATAATGAGAAAGATCACATATAACAACTAATGGTATGGTCATATCCATCCATCTGAAAGAGACATGTATATCAACATGATCATGTCACATCACCTCGAAACTTGGACTTGTGCAATATGATCCTAGGGTCTTGCACTCCAAACGACTCGATCAAAGTACAAATCCTAACATGTTAATGAATGCGTTGAAGTTGAACATGCTAAGAAGTCACTTGATTACTGGTCAATGATGTGAACCGTTAACAAGCATGAGAGAAACCACCAATAATGACAATGGCTCTCAAGGTATTGGTAGCATAGTTCATGGAATGTGCATAAAGGAACTGATGTCGAACACTCGTGAAATCACCCGAACAAAAGCCAATGATGTGAGCTTGTCGTCAAGTGGGAAGAACTTGCCATTAGGGCATGCAAGCTCTAAGGTACTGGAAGGGAGTCTCTCGGTCAACTTCTTGGATGATGAGCTTAATTCAATAGGAAGCGACCATGTCAAAGGAGGGCCATGATGTATCCCACATCATCGACATGAGAAAAAGGAATGAAAATGATTTCAGATGAGACAGAGAATCAAGAGTAAGTGTAACTACAGAGGGATTGACTCTTGAACATATCAGCAACATGATTCCGGAGTTTGGAAGCTTTTGGATCCATAGGATCGGTGGTCATGATGACATGGTAAAGATCAAATGGAAGGAAGAAATGATTGGCCCAACCCAGGAAGGTCAACGATGAAAAGGAGGATATCCTAACTTGACATGAAGTAGAAAGTGTCATGTTCAAGAGTGAGCTACCGACATGATTGATAGAATTTCCAATTTTCCCCCACCATTTTTGGCAGGTAGCCCAATTATTCTTTATAGCAAGCTTGAAGGGAATATCATCTTCTTGCACTATAAGTTCATCCTTCGAACAAATTTGACCTAGTAAGTTTAATGAGCGATAGGAAGGGGAAGCTCACTATCATCATGGAAATGAATCTAATGTTGTTTAATGTTTTAACGAGTCTGAAAAAGGTGTAACTTGGTATCTTTTTCATGTTTAGAGAGTTTGAAAAAGATATGAAAATAAAGCTCCACATGGTCCCTTTTCATACATTTGTGTCTCTCGAGCCGAAAAGGTAGAAAATGATACTTTAGAGAAACTGTTGACCATTTCAGTCGAGTACCTTTCTCGTAAATAGTTCATCGTAGCCCAAAAAAGGGGTAAACATTTTTTGGATGAGTGATGTTTCGCATCATTTAACGAGTACAAAATGACAAGAGCTCAGCAATACTTTCATGCTTAAAGAGTCAGAAAAGAGATTGAAAGTGGAGCCCCCATTTTTATTCGCTTTTATGAGTCAAAAAGGGAAAAATACTTGGCGATATTTTCATTTTAGTTTTATGAGTTCATAAAAGAGTTAAAACATGACTCTAGTACCATCATCGACAATCCGTCACATGTCGCTGCATAAAAAGGTAAATGCATTATCCAGTTCTAAGGCAAAATAAGTCAAAAATACTGAAAAACCCTAATAGTTCATGAAAATAATGAATAAAAGGAGGCAAAAGTTATTATTTTTTACCATTTACCTTTTTACATTTGTGTGAAGAGCTTTTTACCAACTTGTTCCCTAATTGTTCTGGAGTAGATTTCAGGAGATCCGGGAGGTCATTCGTCAAGTCGTCAGTTGTAGGTAAGAGCCAAGACGTTAAGCTCCATTTTCATACTTATTTCACCTATTTTCATCCTTTTTTTTTATTTAATGAGCAGGTTTTGGCAAAACAAATTACCCTCGGTCAGCGCAATTTCTAGGCATGGAATCATGTTGATCGAGGGTTGTGAAAATTGTCAACTGCACCATCAGGGCTACTATTTTTAAAACAGTCACACCGATGCCATGAACAAAATTTTTCCTTGTTTTTGCTCAATTTGTCCTTTTGAATCCAAATTTCTTTTGCCAATGATGATTATTGACTTGATTAGAAGGAACGCAAGCATGAGGATATTGACACCCAAGAAATGGTTGACCCAAATTGCTTGGATGCTTTGAGGAACTGTGGGCTCCTCAAATTCTTCCTTACACTAGGTCTACGGGCTCAACCTGAATTGCTATGGTACTTGATCAGTCTTTGGGACGTGAATCGAGAAATTTTCATCATTGGTGACCAAGAGCTGGAGTTGGAAACTTCAAACATTTATTTCATCATAGGACTATTTGGGAGAGGGGAGCTAGTCAATCTATATGGGTCAACACCAATTAGGGAAAGTGTGACCATGCTAATTGCTGAACATTTCCCAGAAGCACTCAAATAAAAAAATGGCAAGATCGAGATTATGACTGTACATGATCTTGTGTTTGGAGTGTTACTGTTGACCATCAACAGAGTGGTTGGAGCCCAAGTGTAGCATGATATCAACAAGTCAAAGTTTTAGTATGCTATCAATTGTACGGCACCCACTGTTTTCAACTGGGTGGAAGCTATGAAAGTCAACATGAAGCACCAACTATCAAAAGCTAAGGTGGGAAACCTAAAGCATTTTTGCTGTGGGTCTATGCTAGTGACCTTTTTCCTAGAGTAGGTTCCATTATTCCACTATCAGTTAGCTGAGGTAGAACCTCTAATGTGACGAGACCCATAGATGGTTTGTTGGAGTGCATTAATGCCCAGGATTACTGGGGGCCAACAAATGTCCTATAAGCTCACCTTTTTCTCATGGCTATGATGACAACTAATCGTAGTGGAGTATTGGCCTTACAGTAGTACCGACTTCCATGAAGATCTGGATATGATGTTCCCAGAGGAGGAGGATTATGATGATGGAGATAAAAAACAAACAATTATAATTTTTTGATGTTTTTAGTTATTTTTTAGATATATGTGTTCATGATATTTTGCTTTTATGAATGCATATGTTGGACCAAAATGCCCTGCCAGGATGTCCTCGATCACTAGGCACGTTGGTCAGTAGTTCAATGTCGCTCCTTATCAAGAGGGAAGCAACAATGACGAGGATATTGTCTGAATCTCTAGGGATTGACCCCTGGGATCCCAGAGTATACCCGGATGGGTTATGTCCCACACCAGTATCAGAGGCATATGGTGGGGATATCAAATTGGTTCCACCGACTGTTGACTCATGTAGTCTGAGCAGTTACATGATATCATGAGCATCATGTTGTTTAGTGAATAGATCTAGAATTCCGCATTTTTGAGGCCTGCGAGCCACGGATGCATAAGGCCTGCGAGCAACGGATGTATAAGGCCTGCAATCCATCGGTGTATTTTGAATACACATATTATTTTTTGAGGTTTTTATGTATGAAAAACATTACCAACACACAAACACACACAAATATATATATATAATATATATAGATATATATATATGTTGTACTTCTTTGCTTACTGTGGGTACAATTTTTTTATTTTCGAGTTTTACATGTTTTGCAAATGTCTATCCAACACATAATTTGCTAATGCACCTTTTAATGTATTCATGTGTCTAGGAATATGATGATATGTAATGTAATAAAAATCTCTCTCTAGTAGACGAATACATAGATACATTCTCAATATCTGAGGGTTTCTAATCAATATTTCCCATCAAGTTGAAGAACAACAAGCTATGAATCAAGGTTGACAACCAATTCCCAGATGCCAAGAGCGATAGCTTCTGAAAAAAAAGATCATTGTGCTATACTCAGCGATGTTATTAGTTGTTCAACCTAGACATATACCTTGAAGATAAATCAACTCACCATGGGGTTCATAAGTGGCCCATGACATGGATGATAGATTCTAGGTACTAAGCATAGTAATTTTTGAGATAAAGCCCATTCCAAAGCTTGTCTAAGGGATTACCCACATAGTCAATAAGATCATAGGCCCCTTTTTGTAACACATGTTTAACAATGTAGCACTCATGCCACATGGGTTTGAACTTGCCTGTCCCTAGCTTATCATTAGCCTAATCATACAAAAGAACCAAATCGCCCTCAGAAAAATCTTGAGCTGAGACAAACTGATCAAAATGGGACTTGACCCACTTTTTTTGTGCTCCGATGACTAGAGCAAAAGGACAATGAGTCTCATCAAGTCATTCTAGGTATAAGAGACACTCTTACTAAGGTGAGGTCTCAGGGAGAAGTTCGACAGCTAACTTGAGGGATGGAATTTCGCACTCAATCGGTAAAGTTGCTTCCAGACCATAGACTAGAAAGAACGTTGTGAATCTAGTTGCGTCTTTGATCGAGGTTCGGTAAGCCCACAGAGCTTAAAAGAGCATGAGATTCCAATTTGACACGTGCATCCCAATGGTGCACTGGCACATGGTAACCAAAACTTTGTTCTTAGCTTCGACTTCGCCATTGGCCTGAGGGTAGTATGAGTTTGAGCCATTGTGGCGTAGACCCAACATAGAATTCAGCTCAACCATCATTTAATCTCGAAAATGGGATCCATGGTCAGTGAAAATGGCCTGAGGCACTCTAAACCTAGAAATAATGTGACTGAATAGAAATTGAGTCGTCGTTTTACCCTTTGCAGAGTATGTAGGCATCACTTTGGCCCATTTTGCGAAATAGTCCATAGCAACGATAATATACCCATGCCGCCTGACTGAACAAGGGTTAAAATTCATATAGTCGATGCCCCATTTGGGAAAAGGACCGACAGTAATAACGAGGTGTAGATGAGCAGGTGGGGTGCACATCTTATGATGATAAATTTGGCACTCATGGCACTTGCAGACAGCAAGGATGCAATCCTTGAAGATAGAAGGATAAAAATAACCAACGCAAAGGATTTTTTAAGCAGTAGCATATCCAGAAAGGTGAATGCCACATGCACCAAAATGACAGTCATTCAAAACTCTCTAAGCCTCCTTGAGAGTGAGACAACGGTGAAGAATTGAATCAACACTGATGCAGTATAAAGTATCTCCAATGCTATGGTAAGGTTGAGATTGATACCAAATGCAACAACAATAATCCATGGTCAATGCATACCGGAAGGTGCATGTCTAGAGATATATGATGATATCACTGTACCAGCGGTCAAGAGTGCTACTTAAGAAAAGAGTGTCATCTAGGAGCTTTTCATTGGCACCAGTAGGGAGAGAACCGAAGGGAAGGGAGCAAATCAACTCAGCGAAGACCAATGATTTCTTACATTTGGCAGTGGTGAAACCAAATAAAATTCTTGGAGGATAATAATCCACTTCAACACTTCCTCCCAACAACTAACAAGTTAGGATGTAGGTCATGGGGTTGCATTCTGAAATCACAGTGGTAGTGTAGAGTAGAATGTAATGTTGAAATCACTGAACAAGTTGTACAGACGCCAAAGCCAACTTCTTGACATGAGCATAATGTGTCTCAATGTTGAGAATATTGTGACTGTGGTAGTAAATAACATGTTCATTTCCTTCATCGTCATCTTGTACTAGCACCATAGCGATGGTACTAGAGGTTGCAACTAGATAAAGGAAGTAACCGCAATGATAGTTCGGGGAATGCAATGAAGGAGCATTTATGAGGATAGTCTTTAGGTCATCGAAAGAATTTTGAGCAGCATCATCCCAAACAAACAGGATTCCTTGCTTGAGCCACCGGGTCAACCCTAAAGCTATCTCAAGATAGTTCCATATGAAACGATGGAGGAAATTTGTTTTTCCCTGCAGACTCTCTAGTTGATGCAATGAAGATGGAGGTGGTAAGTTTACTATGGCCTCAAATTTAAGAGGATCCAGGAAAATTCCTTCTTTAGAAATGATAAATCCAAGGAGTCATCTAGATTCAATGCAGAAGACACATTTATGTGGATTGAACAAGATGTTGTAGTGTCTACAACAAAGACAAATTTGTCGGAGATTATCAGGGTGATCATGGCATTTATGAGAATGAGCAGGGATTTCACCCAAGTAAGGTTGAATTATGTTTCGAATGTCATGGAATGCATAAGACATCACTCTCTGGAATGTGGCCCTAGCATTCTTAAGGCCAAAAGGGATTTTTTAATACATGAAGGTCCCCCACGGACATATAAAGTTTGTCTTATCTCGATCAACCAATGCAATGTTTATCTGGTTGTAGCAAGAAAAATCATCCATAAAGGAAAATAATTCACTCTCAACACATTCATCAATGATTTAGTCAATGAAGGGAGTGGGGTAATCATCCTTAGGATAGGCACAATGGAGATAATGATAATCTACGTAAACGTGAATAGCGCCTTGTTTCTTTGTCACCAATACAATATTTTACACCCAATCTGTAAGAGGGATTAGATAAATAAATCTACCTTTTAGAATTTTTTCAACTTCACCCTTAATGGTGATCGCTTTTCTAGGGTGCTCCAAATGAAGTTGTTGGCAATTGGGCTTCACATGAGGATAATTTGGAATCTTGTGCACGACTATACTTTGGTCAATGGTGGGAATTCCTTCATATGACCATGCAAAAACATCCTAGAACTCTTGGAATAGACAAGTATAGATCTTGATCTCTTATGGAGAACAAGTTACCCTGAAATGGACATTTTCGATGACACCAGGTTTCACAGAAATATCAATTGGCATCATTTGGGTAATGTTACCCATGTTCGCTTCTAGCCAAACTTCATGAGTCATGATCGGCGTCTTAAGTGGTAGGGATGATAACTGAGAGGAGAACTCCTCAAGACAAGTAAACATGATTGTCGGGCAAGGGAAAAATGAGGAATAATAATGAGTGTTATTTCAAGGTACTTCCTCTAGAGACATTACTTCCATGATACTATCGTTAGAAATGGAAGCCTCTGCTAAGAGATCAGGAGATTTTGAAGAACCAAGCGGTAGGGATTGAGAATATGCATCGAGAAATGTTCTCAAAATAGGATGATCAGAGGATACCAAAGGTGAAGCCAAAACAATTTCCACATAATCAATTTCGATAGGACTTAATGGAATAACCTTACCCCAAGTATCAACAAGATCTGGTGTGGGAATGATCCAAGGATCAGACTTGATCGAAATCATGTTTACAGAGGCAACATGAGGACATGGGAGTGGAAAGATTCCCATCAAGTTAGGATCTTTAAAGATTCCTTCCCCCACACTCTCATAAGGAGCACCGGTGTGCTTGAAATACGAAACATTGACATCTGAGGAGGAAGAGGCAAAGAAGGAAAGTTGGTCGACTGTGACTATTTTCCCTTGATGGGGAAAGCGAATCACATGGAAAAGGGAGGAGGCTACAGCATGCATGAGATGGGTCAAACTTCGTCTGAGTAGAAGATTGTAGTTAAGATTAGCATCAACAGTCCCTACTTTGAGATGTACTATCTTTCCCTCCAAAGTAATGGCAAGGTTGGGAAGGACACCGAATGGTCACGAATCATGCCCATCAAAAGCTTCCAGAGTGTTAGGGGACTGGTTCAGAGTAGGACAACAGATTTCCTTCCAACAAGTGACAGACATGATGCAAGTAGAAGCACGTTCATCGATGATGGTCCTATCAATGGTTTTCTCATTTAATATCACCTGAATGAGAAAGGAAATTTGATGAGGTAAATGTGAAACATGGTTTTCCAAGTCAAACTAGATGAGATTAAAGTCAGCTACATCAATACCCCTAATAGCCGATAATAATTATTTCCACTAAAAAGGATAGCTTTGAAGGACCTCAAGAGCAGACATAGCTAATGACACTTGAGCCAAATCTTCAACAATGTTATAATGTTGAGCAGCTCAAGCATTAGGATTGTACGCGGACTTTCGAAGCACACCTCGAGAAGGTGGTTGAATGATAGCATTGGCATTAGGTTGCTCTATATGGAGAGGACTAGAATTGGACGGGACAAAAGAAGAAGGGGTACCTTCTTTCTTTTTCCCTACTGACAGGGAAGGAGTTTGATAATCCTTTGACCTAATAGCCACGTTGATCAGGGTACTCATCATGAACACTTGTGAACCCGAGGAAGCGGATGACTGTGGCTGATCTACCATGTGAGTTTGCTGGGACAAAAAGGGCTCTTTCAAGACAGTTAGGGTCCATTTGAGAAATAGAATAACTTCGAACCATCTAGGACAATCCTTAGTATAGTGATCCTCCTCACAGATGAGGCATGGATACTTGGGTTTCAATTGGGAAACATCACCAATAGACGACTTAGGAGGACCCTGTTTTGGGGCATCATCTCTACTGTTTCCTTTTCCTTTATTCTTACCTTTAGAGGATTTATCCATTGTAGTAGACTAGACAGCGTGAATCATTGAGGTTTTACCAGTGTTGGATGAATTGTGAGAGGAGTCACAAGGAGTCATGTTGGAGACCAACTTCTATTTGGAAGAAGATTTTGCAAGGGTCTGAGTCATTGAAACAATTATTCCATCAACAGGAGAGGTAGCCAGAGACTTAGATGTCATCAAATTAGATAATTCTCTGGGTGCATTGGGTATCACATGATATAGCATGCCAGATTGTGAATAGAAAATGTCTAGATACCAGGCACGCACGATGGCTTATTCCTCAGTGACGAATCCACCCATAGAAATGACCTCAACAATTTTGTTGACAAATGATTTGGTGAACCACTTGGTCAACAACTAATCAATAATTTCAAACTTAATCAGATGCCACCTACGTCTCCATTCATGGATGTGATCGAAGATGTGAGTTGTAGTGTCTTTCTTGAGAGACGTTAACAGATGGGTGCCAATTTCATAGCAAATCAACAGCTAGAAATGTGTGAGAAAGGCCATGGCGAGAGTGTTAAAGTCATGATAGGTATTTCAAGGCAGCTCGATATACCATTTGGCTATATCCCCTATGACATTTCATTGGAAAAGATGAAGCTGAATGGAATCATTGACGTAGGAATTCGAGGAGCACTAGAGGTGATATGTGATCATGTGGGCTTAAGGATCCTCTTTTGTTTTTCCTTCAAACTTTGGACAATCGCTCAGAATCTTGGATGGAATTGGAGGCTAGTATGGCAAATGAAGAATCGAGTCATTCGTGAGGCTAGACGCATCTAGCAATTCGAGCATAGCCTAGAATCAAAATTGGGTATTGAAAGGCATTTGAGGTCGATATAGGGGCCCAACTAGAGGGGCCCATCCATATTGGTAAAGATTTTGTCTCCAAAGTGGAGGATTTGTCCATAAGGCATTTTATTTTCCCCCCACTGTAGGTTACCTTGCCCATAAGGAGGATTTTGATCTTGAAAGCCTTGAAACTGATATGATATAAATGACAACAACCTTCATTAACCATTTTCCCAAAAACTACAAACCAGCTTTTGTTGAAATGTGGCAAGTAAATTTATAATATATGATAGCCTCTATGATCCAAAAATCAAATCGTTTTGATGCACAGATCATGAGATATAAACAAAATGGTTGTAGATGAGAGTGCATGATTTCCGAAAATTTATGAACCAATTTATCTTGAAATTATCTGAGTATGTGTATTTTAATAATATGTCTATTTTTTCCAGAGATCACAAGAATTGAGTTCATAGTTCTTAAAAATATTATGGAAATCAATTTCCGCAATGAAATTGTATGCCTTGAATGAGAAAGAAAGTAGAAAACATCCATCATGCGTAGCAATTCCTCCCCCTCTCTGAATAATTAGCATGCCCTCATGCAATGCTAGAAAATACATAGAGGTGGTTGCTACCGTCTGTTGAATGCTATGCTTGGTGTAAAACAACATGGAATAAGGGAGATGTTGAGAATGAATAAGAAGAGTAATGGATGATAAAGACTATGAATGACATGGTCATAAGAAAGAAATGAATGAAAGCAGCACTCCCCCAGGATGATACGCTGCTGAAAAAATGGGAAGTGGTAAAGATGTGGACTGAAGGATGATAAATAATGCTTAATGGATTTTCATTAAAGTCTCCTAAATTCATAATAAATCAGAAAACTATGCTATTTTACCTCAAGTTTTACCTCCAAAAAGAAAAATGTGGAATGACATATATGTACTGGCAGTTGTTGAAGCTGATGTAGGTAGAGTGGGTGCTGAAAGTGATGCAAAAGGTGGAATCTAGGCAAGCACATCATGTCTGCAGAATTGTTCATGTGTGCGAGTTTCTTGAGCCTCTTCTGTTGGTTGCAATAGTGTGGTTGTGCTGCGAATAGAGTTCCCCATACTTGTTGTTTTCCTATAAACAAATCACTATTTTGCATACAATGTTTTTGAATCCATAGCGTTAGTTTTGAATAGCAATAGATTAAGATGCATGCAAAAATTTCAATCAGAAAAAATTTTCTATACATGCAAGACTAATATTTTATCAAATCAACAAGTTATGGCAGAGGGAAGTAATCATATCGCATGCAATCCCATAATGATGCATGTTCCCCCTCCAATTGAAAAAGAGATTTACCATAAAGCCTATGAAAGGTGTTATGTTGATGGCAAGGCAAGGGAATGAACAATACAGCAGTAGAGTACACAGATCAATGATAGGATGGCGAGAGTTATGGTTATAATGAGAGCAAAGTGTATAAAGATAGTTATGAATAAAAGATAGGACGCTTTGGATTGATGATAAGTTATGAAAAAAAGAGAAAAATAACAACAATATGCCAAAAAGATGCTTTACTGATGGTATTCTAACTAAGAATGATGCGATTGATCATAAAATAATTTCTCATGCATAAAGGTTCAAAACAGGGAAAAAATAATTAAGGAAAGAACTTCTCTGATAAAAAGAAAAAAATAACAAAAGGGTATTATAGTAATAATTGACGATAAGATATAACTTCAGTAACATAAGCAGAGCCTCTACTGCCAGCAGGCGTCCATAGCCTCAGTAGGGTTGCTTTTTAACCCATATGAGCCAGGATCCTCAATTTATAAATGGAGAGTTCTAGTGCTATTCTACAGAAGAGATCAGTGTGCTAGTGTGGTAACCAGATAACCACATTGCCATTCACTGGGATGTAGCAAAAGTGATCAGGCCGGCTCGTGATGAGACATCCTATTCTAACGATAATTTGGCTATCCAATGGATCATAACCCTGGTGTGGTGGCCATAATGGGAATGTCACTTTGTTACAACCATATGAACAAGGTAGGTTGGCTCGTAATGAGACCCCCTATCCTCCATCTACGAACAAAATTTTGTTGTTATTACACATTTTTATGACAAAAAGAGAGAGGCTCAGTACTCCTTTAGAGTACGGATGGTGGAAGAATTTGAACGTGTCAATAGAAAAAAGTATACCCATAATCTCATTTATTACAGACAAAAAAGATTATAACCAGGAAGGGTGGAACCAGCATGGTATTAAGATGATAAATCAATATCATGTTCAACAGAAAACAAAGCAGTAAAGTAGTATATAAATAATTGTGTCATTTTTTAAAAGAATCTAATAGTATATAAATAATTGTGTCATTTTTGAAAAGAATCTATCATCAAGGAGCTGTCGTGTTAAAGATCATAATGTGAATGATAATAACTCGCTTCAAAAAAATCCATAATTATTGTCCTCATAAAAGTAGAGTACTTCATGCCATGAAAGAGAATTAAGAAAATGTGGTTAAGATGAACTAGGAATAATCCCGCAAGAGAAAGGAAGGGTTGCTCTCAAAAATACTCCCAAAGTGTTGCTTTTTTGAAGGAACAGCAAAAACACTCAAAAAGAATGTGGTGTTCTGTGTAGGGAACAACAAAGAAAATGCATACTAAAAAAGCAAAAATACACACAAAAGAGTGTGAAAATGCAAATGTCGTTCCTTTGGAAAAAGGAACAGCAAAAACTAAAAGCGTCATTCCTTTAGAAGAGGAACAACAAAAACGCAAGTGTCGTTCCTTTAGAAAAGGAACAACAAAAATCAAAAGTGTCGTTCCTTTGGAAAAGGAACAGCAAAAACGCAATTGCCATTCCTTTAAAAAAAGGAACAACAAAATGAACCGTGAAAAAGGAACAACAAAATGAAAGTGAAAAAGGAATGGCTGACACAAAAGGTGTTGTTCTTTTGAAAAAAATAACAAAACGAAAATGTTGTCCCTTTAGAAAAGGAACAACATAAACAACAAAAGTGCACACAAATGTTGTTCCTTCAGAAAAGGAACAACAAAATGCACAAGCATAAAATGCAAGCACGCAAAGAATGGATTATTTGTTCATTGTATTGATGCTGAGGATGGGTTACAGTTTGAATGAAGCAATACCTGAAACACAAAATATAAGAGAAATCAGAAAAGAAACAACAAAAGACAGTATGTAAATTAAGTTACAACAGCTATGATATCATGTAAAAAAAAATGATCTTTTTGAAAAATGTTTTGGCAGCAGTGACAAGACATGAATCTTCAAATGGAAATCAATTCTTCATTTATTCTATTATGAATCCATTGGATAATGAGTTGGTTGAAATTATCTTTGTTTCATTAAAATTCCTTTCAAAAATCACTCGTCCATAAATTGACCTTCTTTATTTTCCCAGGACCTACAAAAAAACAAGTGTCTACCTATAATAAAACATTAAATCATGGAGAAAGAGAGGTGATTGGGCTCCCCTAATCCAAGAATTATGAAAAAAATAACAAGTAGTTACTCTGTATAACAAATCCATTGAGAAAATAACAAAGTAAAATTTATTTGTCACCTGCGGGAGAGCATTGGTCGACCATACTAACCAGCAGTGTTTTGATCACAACGTCTTTGTTTTTCGTCCAAATTGAGTGATTCCAAAGCAAAATGAGAGCTAATTCAAAGGTTTATCTCGAATAGAAACAGTTTTTAGAAATTCAATGATATGATATGTCAATTTTAGTTAGAACAACCTGCATAATAGAGTCATTTTCAATTACCTAGCTTAGACCAACAGTTAATGTTTTAAGCATAGATTTTTTTTTTGATGTCGAATTCAAATGATTCAAATTGGAAATGAAATTATATTCATTTATTTATCTCCAATAGAAACATGTTTTGAAGACAAGAAGAACTGATAGGTCAAATACTGTAAGGAACAATCGGAAAGACATAGTTTTAAGGGTGTTGATTTACGATAGGTAGTCAGTATTTTGATCATTATTTCCCCATAATATATCAAAAATGAGTGATTCAAATTGAATTGTAAACTCTATTCATAGGAGAATCTAACATAGGAACAGGTTGTAAAAATTCATTCATTTAGGCCTCCAAACCTGACTGTCCCAACTATGTTCCTGAGCTACCCACTAGATACCCTGTCAATGTTTTGTTTCTAACTTTTTCGTTTCAAATCCAAATTGAGTGATTCAAATTGGTTTCAAAATTAGACATCAAGGAATACTTAGGATGGAAGCCTTTATTAAAAATATTCACTTTTGGTCCGTCAAAACATGACTGTCCCGACTGTTTTTCAGAAATGTCATCAAGCCCGCAAGCCAAAAAAATGATATTCAAGAATTTTTTCATGTTGATGATAAAAATGAATATAAGTGTCTGTAGAATTGTTATTTCTATTATAAATATTCTACATACACAAATTAATTAAAACATTTATCATCGATGTTGATTTCGATAGCATGTTGCAACAAAAGAAACAATTAGTTTTACAAAAATAAAAAAAATGTGTTTGTTTTATTTCTTTATCTATTTTATTTTCTCTATTATCCTACTTTTGTTTGAGAATAAAATATGTTTATGTATAAGAGTATTTCCAGTAGAACCATTTTAGAAATAAGGCCTCTAGTATGCACATACCCAAATTTGAAAAATGCATGTAAATGAATATTAGGGTGTGAGAAGCCAACTTCCCTTGAAAAAAATGGTGTTAAAAATTGTTGAAGTATGGAGTGATGCTGCAAACAAGTGATGGAGTGAAACCAATCTTCAACATATCCTTTACTTTGATGATTTCCCGTAGCCATCATATCATGAAGTTCTTGAGCTTTTAAAATGGCTTGTTGATGCATTCTATAAGAAACCTCATTTTCTTCCATAGCTTCTACAATTTTTGAATTTGAAACATTCTGAATCTCATTGTAAGTTTTCTCTAATGGCGCATGTGAGATATAATTGGTGGGAAGGGTGGGTAAATTTGGCAGTTCAACATTGTAAGCATGTTGTACTGGTTTATTATGGTGAGGGTGTGGAATTAGTTGAGCAGGAAATTGTGTATGAAATGGAGCATTTTGATGATGTAGTTGATGGGGTTGAGTGGATAAATTTGATATGCAAGCAGGACCTTATGGAAGAGCTGGTGGAGAATATGGAGAATGTGCTTGTGCTACAAGATGAGGGAGAGTAGTCATGCAATCATAAGGTGAACCATGCCAAACTTGTAGATAAGATTGGTGGTGGTTATATTGAAATTGACATGGTTGCCTTAACACATTACTATTCCATAATGGATTATGCAAGTACGCGAATGGAGAAAAATTGTTTTGAACCATACCTGTAGGCCTTGTTGTAGCTTTCGCATCTCTTTGATATGCCACTTCCATCCTAGATAAGGAAGAGTGAGTATCTATGGGATGCTCCTTTCGGTCATGAGGGCAAAACACTTCATCAAATTCTTCATTTTTATGAACCTGCAAAATGTCCAATTTTTCATTTAGAGAGCTAGTAAAATAAACTTTAAAATTTTCATATAAAGCATTGATTTCAGCTCTTATGTCTCCTATTCTTGTAGCAGATTTAGAAAAGAAGGAACAAACATCTCTAGAACTCTTACCAGCCTTGAAGATTCCTCTTGAATACCTTATGCACAACTCACAAAAATCAGCATATGATAACTCAAAAACATCACCTTTTCCTATCAGATTTAAGAGTTCTAAAAACTCATCTTTGATTCCTTTAAGAAGGAGTGTTTTTAATATCTCTTTCTCCAAATGCTTATATTTTGATTTTTGAAGGTTGTATTGAAATCGATCTACATAGTCCTTCAAACTTTCATCTTCTCCTTGTATCATACCGAAAATATCTTCATTGGATTTGCAATAGTCTTAGTACTTCTTCAAGAATATGTTCTTCGTGTCCTCCCATGATTGGATGCAATTTCCACCTAGGCTCATGAACCATCAGAGCGCTGCTCCTTTTAGAGTAAGAGGAAACACTTTCAATATTTTATCATTAGTACAATAACCATATCCTCTACAAAGTATTTTGAACTCAAATAAGAATGTATATGGATTTTCATTTGCTAAACCATGGAAAATTTGGTAAAGATGGGGGAATTATGTGCATTTGTGTCACTCCTCCTAGATCTTTGATAGGAAATTCAAAAGTAGAAAAATGAGTCATTTCTTACCATAATAGAAGATGTTCTTCATGTGTTTCTTCGAGGCTGCTTCTTCAAATGTTCCTGTCAATCGGTTAGTGAAATGGGTGGTGCCTAGATCGCCACTTGTGTGAGATCATGTGATTCATTTTTAAAAATTTCTATCATTTTTTTCATTCACACAGAAATTCAAACATCTATTTCTACCCTAATTTCTTTAACAATTCTGTTGGAAAGCGGGTGGGGGAGCAGGGCTTTTACATGCTCCTGTACGCAGGGTCTTACCTTCAATTTTTAATACCCAATTCCTTCCTAACAGGCACTCATCAGATGCACACTACTCTTTAAAAATGGCTACACTCTCCCCGGAAATGGAACCAAAATGTCGAGCGATAAAAATGTGTCTTTTTAACTCCTAATTACGTTCACATTAATTGTCAACCCAAGGACGACTTTTTATTCCAAGAGTGTACTCAGTTTGAGGCGGCTATTTTCTCAAAAGTAATGTTATGAAAGATGTAGTACAATGGTCAAAATACAAAAGTAAACAGATGCTTGTTTACAACTAACTACTTCAAAAGATTAACCCTCACATTCAGAAAACTAAGAAATTTATTAGCCAAGGGTCCGGTAGTAATAACCCATCCCTTTGGAAATTGATGGAAAAGGAAACCAGATAACAGATCATGGATCTAGGAGCTGGAGAGTAGATGTCAATGCTCACTACAACATGAGATCGTTCTTCACACCAAAATAACAAATGACAAGAAATGGAACGATAAATAAGAAATGGAACAGCAATTAAGAAATAGAACAACAGTAGTGGAACAACAATTACGAAATAGAACAACAAATCTGGAATGGAACAACAAACCTGAAATGGAACAGCAAATCGGGAACTGTAATGGCAATTAATTTTAAGAAACATCAACACCTTAGTCTACAAAATCAAATGCAACCAATCATATCCTACGGAAATCAAATGGCAATCCCCTGTCTCTAAGAATGAATCAAACAACACGCAGAAATAGAAGAACATTAACTAATGATGAATATGAAACAATGCTAGAAAGTCAAATACAAATGCATAATAGCTTAACACACGGCACACCTCAATAGCAATCTGATCTTGGTAATCCACTTGTCAGTCTTAGTTATAAATAATATCACTGTCTTTTAGAATGGAGCAGCAATGTTCACAGATTCAACAATCGCAAGGAAATATAATTTCCAAGACGAATTCAATAATACCAATGGTCAAATGTTACAACACAGACATTCCATGATTGAATAGCAACGGTATCCTGTAAAAACCATTTATATCAGCACTTAAAGAAATAGAAATGCATTGCAAATTCAATATGATATTTCTGCCTTAGAAAATGATATCACTTAACAGATCAAACGTAATTTTAACAGAGCTGTGATGTAAAATAATAAAACATATCAGATTACCGAATCATGCTGATAAGAAAAACCACACATAAACCAAGAAGATAATATACAACAGTAGCAACAACATACTCCACCAGAGGCTAGGCCCTTAGCCGCCAGCGGATGCTGCTGGGTTACTTCAGATGAACAGAATGAACAGCAACTCCAAAATCATGTATTAATCATTAAATGGTGAAATCATTACAACAGTTGAAGCTTTGAGATTTACAGCATGAAACAATCATTTATTCCTCCTATCCTATCATGAATTCTTAATTTTAAATCTCTAATTCTAAATCCTCAATTCTCCATTCTCTTAGTCGTTCCCATCTCTGATCTCTGTTTTCATTTAAATAGAGAGAGATCAAAGAGAAGTTACAATAGAGATAATTACAACATGATTCTATTACAAAATTGGATTGTTTCCAACCAATTGATCAACAAGAAGATATATTTCCATCCATCTCTCAATAAGAGCAAGACAAATTTGGCTTTGCAGCCGAGATTTGGAGGACGGCCGTAACAACAAATCTTAGAAAATTGTGTTCAAAGAACCCTACGCTTATCTTAGTGCAAGTCGAATTTGGGCAAACTGTTCTTCACTGAAGTTAATTGGGTCCGTTCTGGACAAAACCCATGTTCCAGATTTTCGATATTCTTCTTCATTTTCTTAGCATTGCAACCACAAAATTGTCACTTCTTATTCCAGTGAATTTCTGTGTTGGCACATTTAATGGTCAAATCTTCAATATAGAAATTATCTTGGAGGTTAAAAATGGTAAATAATGTTACAACCAATTTATTGAAACTATCATTAATAAAATCATGCATAATCATCAATTTATTAGAAATAAAGGAAGATAAATAATATTCATCCGTAAGAGCATAAATTATTTATAAAATGGATTTAAATGATAAATTATAACAAATGATATAATAGAGGAAAGTAAAAATTGATGAAATAAGTATTACAAAGTGGTCGTGTTCATGGCCCAACACCAATCTTTTGTGTCATAGCTAGTTTTCATCATTTTTGCTTAGATAGCACTGTTGTTGTCCTCCCTTGAGTATGTATAGGTTGTTTGGAGTTCTTGTACTTTTGATCATGGTTTCTCCTATATCAATCTCATGAAAAACACATCCATTTGATCGAAACACTACTTCATTTCCTTGATCACACATTTGAATCACACTCAATAGGTTATGCTTTAAGCCATCAACATAAATAACATTCCTAGCTTTAAATTTTTCTTTCAAGAAAACGAAGCCTTTAACTTTTATGACAACATGAGTGTCATTTCCAAATGAGGCACTCTTTTCCTTTTCTAAGGCATTATATGAGTGTAGTTTTTCTTTGTCATTTGTCATGTGCTTTGAGCATCCACTATCAATACACCACTAGTTTTCTTGTCCTTCTGCATACAAGGCTATACCACATCTTTCTGTTTGTTGTTATTTCTTTCTCCATATTTTGGGATTTAATGGAGTTTTCTCCTTTTGAGATATTTGTCGAAATTTTCTCCTGCATCCAGATTCGTCATGGCCAAAGTTGTTACAGATTGAGCATTCTATTTCATTTTCAAGAAGAGAAAAGTTATTATAGGAACTTTTCTTGATCCCTATCACATTCCTTTGATTTCAGGCTTCTCTAGTCATGATGGTTTTGTAAGAAACCCATTGAGCAGCTTTGTGTCCAAAATTATGATATGAGAAATATTGACCATTAAAGAAGTTCCTACGATTATCGAATCTACTGACCTGGTGATTGTAGTTTCTATTGATATTCATCTTTGAAGCAAATTGAGTATGACTTATCTAAGGTTGGTTGTGGCTTCTGTTCATCCTTGAAGCAAATTGAGCATGATTTACCTGGTGATCTACTTTATGCCTTTGCTAACGATTTCCAAACTGTCCACTACTCTTTGTTGCATCAAGGTAGCTTTTAGTGGAGGTTGACGGCTTTTGTGATTGAGATGCTTCTTCAGTATATCCAAGTCCTGTCTTTATCAGAGGAGAATGTTGCACTTCCATAATTTCATTTAAGGTTTCTGATCCTTTAACAAATCTAAGATTGAGAGCTTTGGTTTTCTCAAGATCCTTTCTTAGACTCACAATTTCACTTTCTAGTTCTTCATTGTGTTTTTCTCTTTCAGCAAGTTAGCATGTCAAGGTATCTATAATCATATTATTTTCTTCTAAAAATATTTCGAGTTTAGAGATTTCTTCATAAAGGTGATCTTCATCTAAAGCATCCAAGAAATCATCATCTTCATAAGCCATCAGAAGTCTATAGTCATTACTATTTTCATCTTCATCACTATTTGATAAATCATTGCTATCTTCATCAGTATAGTAGCTCTTTTTACTTACACTTTGTTTTCTATTCCATTTTGCAGATTCCTTCCCTTTATCATTTTTATTTTTATGAGGACATTTGGTAGCATAATCATTGACTCTACCACAGGCAAAACATTTGAAATTTAGTTTACCTCTGAATATTCCGAAACCCTGTTGAAGCTTCTTCACAAAGTTTACTTCCTCTTCTTCTTCTTCTGAAATATGTCCTGATTCATTGAGTTCTTCTTTTCCTTTTGCTAAAGCTTTAAATGCAACTTCTCTCATATCTGATGGACTTCATTTTCTCATCTTAAAGGTAGTTAAGATTTTGTGAAGCTGTGTCATAGTAATAGTTTGTAGATCATGCTTTTCTTCTATGGCATATACTTTTGATTCAAATTTAGTAGACAAGGATCTTAAAAAATTTTCAACTAAGGTAAATCATTTTATCTCTTCACCCAGATTCTTCATGCAATTAACAACCTCATCTATACATAAGAAGTAACTAGATATACTTTCATCATTGTGCATCTTGAGAGTTTGCAATTTAGCATGGTTTACCTGAGAGTCTCCTTTGTAGCTTATAATGATTTTGTCCCATATTTCTTTGGTTGATTTGAGTTGCATAACTTTGACAAACTCTGATTGTGACAAACTTCCCAATAATGTATTGACAACCTTGGCATTGGTTTCATATTGCTTTTTACCTGCCGTATCCATAGGAATTGCTGATGGAAGTGTATATCCTCCTTCCACGATTTCCTAGACATCTATTCCAAGTGATTGAAGATAGTTTGTGTTTCTTACCTTCCAATAAACAAAATTCCTCCCATCAAAGATTAGCGGTTTTATGGATCCCCCGCTTCCTTGATTACTCATGATGCTGGATCTTCCTTCAAATGATCAAGCTTCTTCTAAAGGAACTACTCTGATACCAATTGTTGGAAACTAACACTGAGAGGGGGGGGGGGAATGAATCAGTACTATCAGATCAATAATTTAATTTTCAAAACTAATTTTTATATGCTACTTCCGCTTAGTGAACTAGTGTGTATACGCAATTGTACTTAATGCAACCAACGTATATGTAAAGATCTTTTGATTTACCCAATTATCATGTATTGAACTTTAACCACTATATAAAGAATTTATTATTCAGTGTAGTAAAAATAGAATGAAGCATCACACATACGAAACACACATGAGCACTAGGATATAAAGTGGAAACCCAATGTGGGTGAAAACCACCTACTGCTCTCGTCTCTGTTTTCTTTTAATAATAAGAAAACTATGTTTACAATTTTTGTACTGGTGTAGTCTTATACCATTATGTAGGATTCTACCTGCAGAAGGCTACAACCTTCTCTCATTCTCCAGCGTCTACTGGAAGGGAGCTACAAACCCCTAGCTCTTGTACTAGTTGATATGTTTACTAGTACATAGGAGCCGACCTACAGAAGGCTACAACCTTATCTTTTCTTCCAGGGACCACGTTTCATAAATTTTCAGATTGGATCCATCAACAACATCAATCAATCATCAAATATATCTACATCAACCAATCTCATTTTGAACCAAACACAACCGAATCAATCAATCACTTTGACAAGCCATCAATTTGATCATTCAGAATGTTGTCACCAGAATACGATAACCAGAACCCAAGCCAGAAGCTAGAATACTGCAACAGCAAATAGAAGCAACTAAAACATATTTTATAAGGTATATGCTACTTTCGTGTGTCGAAACTGCATGTGTACGTGCTTTCCTCTAAGCAAACCAACGTATAGATCTGCAAATCAATTTATAATGTATACATTGCTTTGATATGCAGAACTAGCGTGTATACACTTCTTTTCTAAAATGAACCTGCATACATATCTGTAAATGGTGATTTAAACATTACAACTACTCTAGACTTCTGTCATACCTAGATCATCATATCTACAGACTACAACATGCACCAGTTATTCAGATACATGACAAAACCACATAAAGATAATTCACTTCAAGCCTTAAGATCCTGATACATCATTAGATCTTATCCCTCATCAAATGCTAAGTTTCATCCTTGGTTCAAATCAATCACAACACTATAATCCAGTAACCTGCATATTATATCTCACACTTCATCAGATATTCGATACTTGCACACCTTGACCTAATGATCTTCTCCTACTTTTATAGTTTTAGGCCTTTCTCAATACCTTGGCCCAAATACTTAAGGTCAATACCTCGAACCAGATACCTTGGACCAATACCGTGGATCCAATACCATGGACCAAATACTTCGAACCAAAAATTTAGTTTTCCAAGGTATACGTGCTTTTCCTTCTATGAAAGTGCGTGTGTATGTATACACGACTTATATACAATGAACCCACATGTATACGCAGCTTGGTCAATGGTGAACCTTCGTATACCTCTCTTTATTCATTCTATGAAGACTGATCTATAATTCTTTGTTGTTTACCTATTATACTATGATCTTTCATCTGAGTGAGTTGCCTTCTGAACATATTCCTTGAAGTTGCCCTGCATTTCGTCACATTTGTAAACACTACTGTCATGTATTCTATCACATCTGATATTTCTTTTGTAGATTCATCTAGTAACCATATACAAGTGAGTTGTTCTGCTACAAGTGGGTTGCCATCAAGTACAACACATAAATCATAATGCCAACATATCCATCTGATATTCTGAATGAGATTCCTTAGGAGACAAACCTCCAACAATGCACATTACAAAAGTGAAGAACTCATTATTCTAAATTGAGATAAGATATTGGGAGTTTGGAGCTCCCTATAGAGAGTAGAGAAAGCTTAGAAATAGTTATGCACTCTCTAAGCTCATTTCTTGATGTTTATGAGAATATTAGGCCACCACAAATTCATTTATAAATATGATGAGGCATAGAAAGGAAGCAATGATGGGTCCCAATAAATGGATTGAGGTTAATAAAAGGGTTACAAAAGAAGATGAAAAATCTATGTTTAAGTTCAAAGAAGGGTCAAAAATAAAGATGCTCATGGTGAAATATTTCAAGCACCTTGACAAAGCTTGCCATTTGTAAGATGTGCTCCTTGCAATGTATGGAAAGTTGCCATGGAATGATGAGGTTCTAGTTTATTTTTCAAAAAAAAATTATGTAATTTTTTTTGGGTATTAAACTCCATTATAATGATCTTCCATCAAAATATTACAGTATTATGAAAGGTTAGTTATATAACCGTAAGGGTGCATTATGTGATACTGAATTGCCTCCCCCTGAGATACCTTTGGTTCACCAACCTCCTCTTCTGGTAACTTTACAGTCAAAGATGGATGTCACTTCTCAAATTACTCAAGAAGGAAGAGATGCCATTATAGAAAACATATAGAGTGCATAGACTAGAATTGATATTGGTCTAAATTGGCAAAGAGCACGAGCTAATGAACATACTAATTTTGTATATAAAACATATGAGGATATATATAATATGAATATTGATGAGCTTAAGGAATATGCAAAGGTTTGTAATAATGGTTGGCAAGACCTAATTATTCATGAAGAAGAGGGTGTGGGATCAATATGTGTCAATGGTTAGGGTTGATATTTTAATGTAAATGTAATGTATACATGTTAATGTTGATTCACATACATTTTGTTATTGTTTTTAGATACAATCTAACAGAGATGTATCATATGTTCACCATTTGTAGTTAACTCATTTGTTGAATGAATTTTTTGATAATGTCACGATCTCAGGTTCAAGTTCGAATGAAGATATTTTGAGAGATTTTTTTTTTTTTAAGAGTTCGTGTTGATACAATTATTATTCTACTTTTATTATATCGGTATATTGTGACTTGACATATTTTTAAAGGAAATATGTATGTATATGTAATTAAATGTTAACAGATTTTGATTCTGAATGATCTTTTGGACATAACACCACCCTCTTCATCCCTATTAGGAGATGTGCCACAAGTGTTGAATATTTCACTTATCCTTTGTTATAAATTGAAGTGGAAGTTTCATTAAAAAATGATTTATATATTTATCTTATAATTTTAAAATTTTGGAGTTTTAGGTTTGGGGAGATGATTTCCATTTTCCAGAGACTTTAGTGATGGAGTTGACAATGGGGATAAGATCATCTAAACAATTTGAAAAAGTCGTGTAACGATTTTTTTAATATTGCGAGTTTATGAATTTTCATACATGCAATTTAAAATTTCTAATATATACATGTACATGTATTGTACAGGGCCCCCAGAAGGGTACAATGCAAGGCAAAAACTGAAAGGTCACAATGGAGGCTGAACACCATGAGGTATTGCATGGAATTTGAGTTTTTTTATAAAAAAAAAAATTATGATCTTACATTCAAATTTAATTTTAGAACATCAAAATTTAATTTTAAAGTACATAATCTTATGTATATGTGTAATTACACATGTTGTGTAGGGCACCCATGATTCATAGGAGAGAACGAGGAGGTTGATAGATTGTATATTTGAGAAAGATTGTCTAAATTGATGCAACTTTTTATTTGACGGTGTTTTAATGTTATATTTATTTTTATCATGATATAATTTTTTTGAGATATTTAAAGTAAAACTCTTTCTTATGAACTGATGCATCTTATTATTTGCCAACTTTTTATTATATATTTTAAAAGTTTGGACATATTTTAAATGTTGAAATATTTATTATGATCTAATACATGCTAATTTTGGAGTTTATGTACAATTTGCATGATATATGGTTTGATGCTTAAAAATTGGTTTTACATATTTAAGTTCATGAATATGTAGTGCAATGAAAGTAAATTTTCATTTAGTTGGTACATTTTTCATTCAATCATTCTTATACCTATAATGTTAGTAGATGATTCTTAGGTTTTGTTTAAAGTTGTTCTGTCTTGACTTAGTTAAAATGAATCTATTAAAATTGCAAATTACAAAATGTGGTCAACATTTTGTATTTGAATGAATCAATTATTATTTGATGTAGATGTCTGAACCAATGATAACTTAAAATTGCATTATAAAATAAGGTACATGTACATTTTAAATTCATGTATAGAAAAACTAGTATGGATGTCAGTTGATAGTTAACTTTTAATATAAACTTGCTTGAATGCACATTTACATAGGTTAGATAAAATTGCATTATAAATCATGGCCCACAATTTGCATGATGCATGCATGGTTTGATGATTTTAAATGTTTTACATATTTTCATTTAGTTGGTATATTTTGCACTCAATAATTCCTATAATGTTAGTAGATGATTCTTAGTTTTTTTTTTTAGATTTTTTGTCTTGAATTATTGAAATTGACTCTATTTCTGCATTTTTCATTTGAATGAATCAAGTATAATTAGATAGATGTCTAAAACACTAATAAATTAAAATTGCATTATAAAATATTATACATGTGCTTTTTTCATTCATGTATAGAAAGGATACTATGGATGTCAATTGATAGTTAACCTTTAATGTAAAGTTTTTTTAATGCACATCTAGATAGGTTAGAGAAAATTGCATTATAAAACATGGCCCACAATTTGCATGATGCATGCATGGTTTGATGCTTTTAATTTTTTTACATATTTTCATTTGTTGGTACATTTTGCATTCAATCATTTCCATAACGTTAGTAGATGATTCTGAGGTTTTCTTTAAAGTTGTTTTGTCTTGATTTATTTAAATTGAATCTATTAAAATTGAAAATTACAAAATGTGGTGTGCATTTTTCATTTCAATGAATAAAGTATAATTCGATGTAGATATCTAAAAAAATGATAACTTAAAATTGCATTATAAAATATGGTACATTTACGTTTGGCATTCATCCATAGAAGGGATACTATGGATGTCAGTTGATAGTTAAATTTTAAAATAAAGTTATCTGATGCACATTTACATAAGTTAGATAAAATTTCATTATAAAACATGTCCCACAATTTGCACGATGCATTCATGGCATAACTCTTTTAAATTTTTTACATATTTTCATTTAGTTGGTACAATTTGCATTCAATCATTCCTACAATATTAGTAGATGATTCTTAGGTTTTGTTTAAAATTGTTTTGTCTTCACCTATTTAAAATTAATCTATTAACATTGAAAATTACAAAATATAAATTTGTTTGAATTCACTACATAAGTTAGATAAAATTGCATTATAAAATATGGCCCACAATTTGCATGATGCATGCATGGCTTGATGCTTTTAAATTTTTTACATATTTTCATTTAGTTGGTACATTTTGCATTCAATCGTTCCTATAATGTTAGTAGATTATTCTTAGGTTTTGTTTAAAGTTGTTTTGTCTTGACTTATATAAAATGAATCTATTAAAATTGTAAATTACAAAATGTTGTCTTCATTTTTCATTTGAATGAATCAAGTATAATTTGATGTAGATGTTTGAAAAAATGATAAAAATTTGCATGATGTTGTGCATGGTTTAATTCTTTTAAATGTTTTACATATAATTTAAGTTCATGAATATGTAGAAATGAAAGTATATTTCAATTTAGTTGGTACATTTTGTATTTAATCATTCCTATAATGTTAGTAAACGATTCTTAGTAAATGACTCAACCAACCACAATCATAAATTGAGAGAGAAGTAATAGCGCTCGACTCAACCAACCACAATCACAAATTAATAGAGCAGTAACAACACAGTATACATAACAAATTAATAGAGCAGTAAGTCCCCAATACAGGTCTACATAACAAACAATATACATATAACCTTGTAACTCAGTACAAGAGCCAATGAGTATCACTTTCATATCATCACATTCTTAAAAATCTACAAATTATGAGTGCACAAAATGAAATGCTAACAATTTACTTGAATTCTAAGTTCTCAAAAATGTATCTAATTAGAAGAAATTGTTGGGCAATTCAATTAAAATATTTATAACAGAATGCCATATTCAATGAGACGTTCTTCGTAAAATTTTGACATTCTCCATTTTTAACTTCCAATTGTTTTTTTATTAAACTTCTATCAACTTTATGCGTGTTTCATGCACTAAGTGACTATATTGACAACTTGTGACATCGAGTTGATAGTCTTGAAAGTAAACATTAATCTCAGTTTGGTGAGTTTCTTGGAAATAATAACCTTTCAGGATAGGGCTAATATTTGCAAGTGGGCTAATTTTCCATGATTTGTTCAAAAAAAATATTCATCCATTTCATTTTTTATAAAAATGATTCACCCAAATTTTACAATAGAAAATTATTTTTCCTTAAAAATCACCAACATTATGTAGAGAGTATATATAAAATCATTATAAATTTTTATAATTTTACAAATACATCAATAAACATTTTATAATTTGCATATTGAGGACTAGTGAGATTAGCCAATGTTTTTAAACTTCAAGATAATTTTCCATCCTTAACCTTTCCCCTGCAAATAATATACTTAAGATTGTATTTTTTAACAGAGGAAACATTTCAACACTTACAATTATTTCCCAATATCTTCCCTTAATACCTCCTTTCCTTTTAATACATCCTTATCTCTCTTAATCTCACTTTTTCATCACCTTTTCAGTATTCTTAGGGGCAATGTTATGTCCTTTGGCTATAGGTGCCTATATAGTAGGACTGACACTAGTCAGACTACCTAGATTCAAACATCTCCATTCAACTCCTCTATATTTCACTAAATCAAGGGCCCATGATCAGAGAATTTCTCCCCTGATGTAATTTTCACAAGTAGGGATTTCAAAACACAATAAAACAAGGTCAAATTCACAAGATAAAAAATATAAAAATATGAATCATTTTTAATGACAGAACCTTGATTTTCCCATGCTGGTTGACAATCATGAATGATATTCAAGTTTCAACTGTATGTGGTGGGTAAGGGAAATGCCAGTATATTCCCTCTACCACTTGATGCATGCATTAAAAACCTTTCTATGCATAAAACGAATATCTCCTTCGAATAATGGTAGTAGCTCTATGCTTTGATATAGTGTCTCGCTCATCTAGGAGTCATTATATCACAACTAAATTTCTTGTTTAGATTGGTTTCATGGTAAATAAAAAAGCTCCAACATAAATAAATATACATTTCTATAGAAACTCAGGAACCCCCCAGCCCCCATTTTTTGGTTGATTGAGGTCATTTGCACATTTCTTGGTTAATTATGTAATATGTAAAGATTTTTTTATCTTTAATTTCATTATGTTCCTTTCTAGTTTAATTTTTTGGATTTATTACACACATGGAAACAGTAATCAAATACACGCTCACCTTCAGTAGGATCATCTTTAGAGTCATCTAACTACACATTTTCTCTTATACTAGCTATGGTTTCCTTAGCCCCTTCCTCCCTCCATAAATAAGATGGTATAATTTTAGGATGTGTGCCCAAGGTTAACATTCAATGCATTAATACATATAATTTACAAATTTGTGTTATTTTTTTGGCATGACATTTTATTATATTTTTCCATATTTTTTGTATATTCAATACTCTTTCTTGGATATGTGGAAGTGTGATCTAGTGATTTAGATAAAGTTCATCAAGTTATTGTTTCATCGTTGAAATAGAGCATAGCAATATTATTCAATTGGGTCTCATCTATGTGGTTGAGAGAAGTGGCTTCCTTCTCACCTACGATAGTTTCTATCAAGTGACATGTTGAGCCCTTAATAATTATATTGTTGTATTAGACTTTATCCTCAAAGAATCCATTTTATCTAGGGTACCATCTTTAGAATGAGGGGATTTTCGTAGCAAGTTTCCTTATGATATATATATTTGATGTAAAAAAGTAGCATAGGAATATCAATGATCAAAGTTCAACCTTTAAAATATATAAAATTCTGAATTGATATGAAATGTTGATTTAATTAAATAGTTTCCCTTCTTTTTTGTAGGAACTTTTGATATTCACAACAACTTTATTTTGTTTTGAAAAGCCTCCAGTCTATATTTTCAATCCCCTATCCATAATCATAAAGGCCAAGATATTCCCCCTACTATTGGGAACCATACTATCCTATTTCCCATAAAAAAAACACTCATGTATAGATGATGGAGTTAATCACACCTATGTTATGAGACAATAAAACCATGCAATGGAATGATAAACACCGCAATATCAAACAAGATGACAAATGAACCTTGGATTAAGAAAGAAGTTGCAAGTGAAACTCTAATGTAGCTATTGACCTTGAATATTCCCTTCCCATCAGCAAACACCATTCTCTTTCTCTTCATCACTTAGTCGCTTCACTTTAACAAGGGCTTTGATTCTTCTCACTCGTATTCTTCACTAACCATGATAAAGTAGAGAACACCTAATTCACACACATAAGGGATCAATATAGGAACATATCATTATAGATCCCATTAAAGTACATTTTATGCCAAGGAGAAAACATGGAGTTCCTCTCCACCCTCATGACAGTGTGAATATGATGAAAGGTGAAACTAAAATATCATCTAACCATTTCACTAACGTGATTGAATGCTTCAAGAAGTAAGGAGGGGAGTCAAACTAGTCAAGTCTCAATTCTTCTCATTTTCACAAGAATAAGGGTGTCGATATTTTGTTATTTGGTCTAACATTTGAAGCGTGGGTGGTGGGTGTGAAGAAATAAGGAGAACCTTACCTTATAACTAAGGTAATACCATTACTTAGCTAGAATACTTATAAAACCTTAGACTAACAACCCATTTACCTAAAGGTTTGTGAGTGACATATGATTTTTATATATGTAATCATGATTTTATCGAATCTTCTCGATAAGAACTCTAAAATTATCATAGTCATGTAGCAAAAACATGGGATCAACATCGATTGACCTTAAGGAGCTTAGTTAAATGTGACCTCACCATCAAAACTTATGTTCATGTGCATGTAGAGGTAAATTATCTCTCTCGGATGCAACAAGAAGTAATGAAGCCTTATTTGTCATTCCAAAGGCATGAGGAAAGTTAACTAACATTTGAAGATAGATAAGGTTTACTTTATTGCATGCCCTTTATGCTTGGTTTTGATTTAGCTTCACAATGAAGCTACTTGTTACTCTTTTGGTCATTTTCATCTTTTCTTTTTTGCATTATTGTGTTAGTGCACTAATGAACAAGTCAAGTGTTAATGAAAAAAGGAAAGCATAAATGGAATGATTTATATTTTTTATTTATGATATTATGATATTCTAATTGCCCCAATGCACATAATTACTAGATAATGGCCATCATCTAGAAAGAAAGAAAAGTGCATGCCAATTAAAGAAGTCAAAATGACATATCCTACATGGTTCCCCACCTTCTTGACATGGTTAGTCAAGAGAATATAATTGTTTCTTCTCTCTTTGGTCCACCAAATTTCTCTCTCACAATAAATAAAACTTCATTCATTTCTACCCATCAACTCAAGTTTCCATGGTTTCGTCTTTTCATTTGAGTTATTTACTTTTCAAGGGAAATTATCCTCTTTCTTATCCCAAGGGTGAGTATAAGTGTCAATAAAACAATATTCATAGGCACCTAGAAAATTACAACAATATTTCTCACCATCATGTCACTTGCAAGGAATTGAACATGGGTGTGGTAGATAACAACCATTCTACTCAACCAGCTAAGATAAACCCAATTGACTCATTTGACTTTTTATGTTATGCTATAATGAGTGACAATTAAGGAGGTTCAATGCACTTATTCACATTAAAGTGGAAAGAAAGAGATAGGGAGAGGACTCTTGCATTTATTTTGAGGGAACATGAGATGAGACTTATTTAGAAGGTAATGTGCTTAACATGCCTTTGTAGAGGCATCTTCCATGGATTGACTCACCTCTTGAAAATATTTGCAATAGACCCCTCCAAAAGTAAATCCATCTTCCTTAAAGAAAACAAGAAATATAAATGAAATACTTAAAGAAAACATGGGCTTTCAAAACTAAGAAAGAACTCTATTATATATTGAATCTCATGGGTATGATTTATAGTCTCAATGCCTAATTGATAATTGTTTCTTCTATGAATATTACACTACCATTCGATTGACTCATTATTATTAATAATCTGGAGGGTGATGCGAGAGAGAACTTGGGTGATTGGAAAACCATTGAGAATTAATCATTCCCTTGAAAATTTTAATGTTTTCTCACAAATAACATAATTTGTGCCTAGTAAAAATGTGAAGGTAAATATTTACCAAGCAATTTTCATTCAATAATTTATTCCTCATGTGGACCTACAAAAACGAAGCATATCATAAATTAAAATCGATAAATTATGGACAAGATAAAGTACCATCTGTTTACTTTCGAGTCCCTCTTGATGGGTGGAGTGCTCAACTGAAATGTTGAATAGGGTAAAAATCTACAGAATTTATTTCCAAAATATTTTAAGGATGAATCTCATTTATCTAGGAATTGAGTAGTGTAAAATTTATGGATGCTAATGATAAAATATTACAACTAATTATTAGAAAGAATTGATGTCATACATAGCTTAAACTAACAAAGAGTTCATTGATGAAAAAAAAATTAAAAGATAATTTAAATGAAATTAGAAGGGTTATCCCTTACGTTATAACAAAATTATTACAAAAACATACACAAATTCTGAGCAAAGGAAGAGCCAATTAATGATAATGTGAGTGCATTTGGAAAAAAAATCTAACATTCATGTAAAAGCATGATAACATTAACGTCATGTAAGGGTAGACTAGGTGGTTGAGGCAGACTATTAATTCCCTCACCACCTGTGTTCAATTCCCTATAATGTCATGTTGAGCCTATTGTGATGAGGCTAGATGAATAGGCGAACCTAGGGAGTTTATTATGTTTTTGGTTAATACAGGACATCTTAGTTCTCGCTAAATTTGATCTTGGGCCGGATTAGTCCAATGAATCACTAATTCACCATGGTTAGAAAAAGAGTTCAAGAAAGCACCCTAAAATCAACAAAGTTATATATAGCTTCCTATTATATCATGTTTCATAAATTGTCCCCCGACATCAATCACCTAGATTCGACCCTCCTTTTCAAATGGAAACTATCCAAATAATTTATTTAAAATCAAATATACATATGCCATCGACCCTCCTTTCCAAATGAAAATTATCCAGATAATTTATTTAAAATCAAATGGACATGTACCATGCTAAGCGTTATTTTGTGGACATTTGATCATCATATGCAGAACATCGGAATTCTTGAGAGCCCATGAAAGTAAAAGGAATTTGAAAAAAAGTGGACTGCAGGCCGAATCCAATCCTAACGATTCTTGAAGAGGGTGTATGCGGGGTTCGAAGTGTGACAGTGTGTTGTGAATGGTGCAGAAATGGGAGTAATTGAAGATGGAAGCATGTCGTGGGTGATAACAAACACCACACATTTTGTTTTAAATTTCTCTGGTTATCGTTCTTCCATTTCACAAGCTATTGAAACCATTAGAGCTACCGAAGAAATTGTGAAGGTGATACTATCTCTTTCTTTATTCACTTTCATAAAAACATGATGAAATTTACATGACGTTTGTGTTTGAGTTTGCGATTTTATATTCAAGAAATTTTTTGATTTAATGGAAAATGGATTTAATGGAAACTAGATCTTCATGGAAACTGGGTTGAAAACAGTTGTACCAGGTAAATGTTGTGAGAATAGTTTGGAATTCCTCGAGGCCTCCATGATAACATTATTTATTAATATTGTGCCCATTCCTTTCTTTTCAAAAACCATGATCACATTGTTTTCATAATTGCATCATTACCCTTTTTGCAAGTAACACTCTTGTAAATAATCAAACTTTGCAATGACTCTTTTTTCCTTGTGATTGTTAGTATTAGCAAAGTCGAAAAAACATGGGAATCAAAGTGATAAAACTTAGCTCTCTTTTGCATCCCTTAAGAACTAGCTTGTTCTATGATTTCAACCTTTTTTCTACGAAAATTTCCTAGGCATAGCATTACCTTGGCAATCCCATACAAAAGTCATGCAAACATTATTTCCATCATCAATTGCAGCATGACCTAATGAGGTGTCATTTGGCTGATCTAAAAGCATATGTAATTTCCTAGAATATCGTTCTCTAGCTCTAGACAATTCCAATATTCATTCTCATTTCTCCAATTCCTCTCTCATATGAACACCCTCTTCATATTTAATAAACTTTTGATCTATCACAGAACTACTTGGAACAAAGTATAGATTCAACAAATCTATTGCATGTTTCATTGATTAGCCGAATCTTTCATCAACGAAATGTGAAAAGGAAGGCCTGGGCAACAACATGTAAAAAATTGGCTTTTATTTTGGATTTGTTGGTGCATTATTGGCTAAGAAGGTGGTCTTTATTGAAGGATATTCCAATTTTATTCGAGAATAAGATCCAAATGTTTGTTAATGAGATAAATTTTAGACCTCAAAAATTGATATTTATATATTAGTGGAAAGATTCATGCTTTAAGAGATACTACAAGCTCTTCACACCTTCCTCTTGATCATGTTCTTCATGATCTTGCTCATCTTCTAGGTGCTACATCTGCACCAGTCACAGTTCTACTGCATAATGCTTCGGTTAATGAGCTAAATATGTGAGATTGATTTCTCATTTCTAGCCTACACTTCAACCTCAATCAAATCTTCTTTGAAAGGGCATTGAACCTTCTTGTTCCCCTATTCAATCTCAGGTGGAGAAGAGATATCCACTCATGTCCACAAAACAATGTTATTTTCTGGAGATCCTCGATGTAATGGAGATCAACTTGTACCTCATTCAACTCTTCCTTCTTCTGCTACCTCAATCATTGCAAGAAATCTAAGAGTATCTTGATATTAATCATCTTGTTCCATCTTCTAGTTTTTTAAACAAGAAGAGTCAAGAGACAATCCAAATCCTTTACTAAGACTTATGCTCCATATTGTAGTGACAATTGAAGATGTTGTTCCTGTGAAGTAATGTTATCCATTTGACATGCATATGTCTTCTTCAAAAGCTTATTTAGCAAAAAATTGAGGAAGAGCTCATTATTTGTGAGGTAGAGGCCATAGCAAGGGAAATTACTCTTGTTAATGAGATGCAACATGACGCACATGTAGCATAAGTTGTGGCTAAAATCCATGAGGAACACATCCTTCATCGTCTACATGCACACATGGCATAAAAAATCCTTGTCCAACTCTCGTTTTGAAACATTATTTAGTCATGGATCCACTTACCTTCTTGTTGATCTCCTAAATTAGCATGCTGATAGAACTCTAATGATAGTGACTTTTCTCGACTTTATAGCTACCTGTTGCATTTGTTCACAAAGATTTGAAACCTCTTTAGGATGACCATTCTACACACTCCTTGTAATCGTATTTTTTTGTGAAAGAACATCTCGTATAGAAACTTTTTTATACATGGAATTCATCAACTATACTACCAAATTTGGTATCCATTTATACAAGTGAATTCCTACAGGGGCATCCAACTCATAGCTATTTTTAATTATAAAACCATGTACCGCTTTCCTTCTTATAGATCTAGTAATTAGGCATATTCTACAACCATGTTTGCAACGGTAGCTGAGTTTGGTTGCACATCCGTGTACTACATTTCACAAAACATTAACAAATCCTATTTGGCATGTCTATTCTAAACTTGTTAGGAAAACATAGCAATCGAAGAAAGCATGTCTCTTACATACATTTTATCAAGCACTTGGAGTGCATTCTCTATAATCCCCATCTAAACATAGATATTGATAAGAAAAACTCGCAAAGAACAATTATGTTTGAAATGCATTCTTGGCTTTGTAATAATGAGTCCCTTGGGCGTCTTATAGGGACAAAAGGTTGGCGCATGCATGAAGCATAGTGGGAAATGCAAAATTGTCTCGTTGTATCTTTCTCTCCAGCATTTGAGAGAAAAGGCCAAGGACTTCCTCACTTAACCATTTCCTCACATACTCTTTAATCATTAGATTCCATAAGAAAACGTTCATTGGGAATATTTTTTCAAACAGTTGTAAACTTGTTAAACATTCCCAATGTATTAACCCATCTATGCCACATTAAGAGTGAGCGATAGTGAAATATGCGACAATCAGTAGTTGAATTTCTTAGACATTTCTCATAGATTTATGGTGCATTCTCTAGTCCCACCTTATCTCTTAAGGTATTTCACTGACTTATTGATGCAAATTATTTTTTGTATGTGCCATAATTTAATTGGAGATTATGATACTAATATTTGTTGCTTGCAAATTCTTGTTCCTATATTCCATATTTTAATTTGAGCTTATGGGAGTAGTTTTTCAGTGTTTGTAAGGCAATTTTTGACCTTACACGTGATTAGTAATATTGACGTGTTGTGAAGAGTAATTTTTGTATAACTTTTCTTTCATTTTAATAAATTCATTGGATTTATGGCCAAGTTACCCCTTCCTTCATTGCCCAATAGTTATTTGGAGTTCCAAAAAATTCACGTGGATAAAGGACGTATCACCTTGTTTTGTGCTTCAATTTGATTTTATGATTTTTTAGTATCATACTTCAGTTGCAATGGTTATGGACTCATCTCTTGACCTCTAAATGGTCAACCTAATTTTAAAAATCACTCTTGATTCCCATAAATAAAAATAAGGAAATTAATTCATGTTGTAGCCAAAATTCAAAGAAAAAAACATGGTCGTTCTATGGAAAATGAATTGTACTATCAACTTTATTTTTTATCATTCTGAAAATATTTTCATATTTGAATTTATTTTTTTAAAGGTGCCTTTTGAAGTTGATTAAGTGATTGGAAGATTCATTTGAAAGCGGAGTTAAATATCAACATTCAAGTTTGTTGGTAAGGGAAACAACTAAGATAAGCAGAAATATAAACAATTAAAATTTGAAACTATGGTAAGATATGTATATTTGAAAAGAATGTTCCTAGTTCACTAGAAAGTAATCAGTGAAAAAAATTACCATCATAAATTTTTTGGATAGTAGTTATTAGTTGTGTTACTTTCACTGATGATATTGATATTCAATATAGGTTTTTGCTGTTGTCACAAGAGAATCCAACTTTTTGGTTATCTATTGTTGTGTATTAATATTAATCTACTACTACCCTTCTCAAGTGAGTAGCTAGAAAGTTACACCATCACATGATGTGCAGTGATATCAAATGTACATTCCAGATAGGACCATGCTTATAAAAAATGAGTATTTTGTAATTCATCATACCAGACACTAGAGCCTGGAAACTAATTATCTTCAAAATAATAACCATCTTATCGAGGTGAGGATGAGAAAAGAAATTTGGTTATATATATATATATATATATATATATATATATATATATATATATATATATATATATATATATATATATAATATATATATATATATATATATATATATATATATATATATATAGATATATATATATATATATATATATATATATATATCTTATTCCCGCTACCGAAATACTTGGTGTCCTCATTTACTAAGATAATTTATCTAAGATTTGATTATGTTTGTGTTAGTGTCCTACAATATTTAAAGTGCAGATATGGTATCCCATGAATGATACGGGATTTGATGAAAATAGGTTTTACATTAACAACATATTTTGTTAAGTCCACTCCTTAACTCAGTAACTAATGTTCTAGGAATAAATGTGTTTGAAGTCTCTACTTGTGGTGCACTATGAGTGCTTTATTTCATGGCTTTAAATTCTATGTAAAAAATATCAAAGAATAGACATCAGATTAACCGCATGAAGATAATAATAGTTACAGTGAAATGCTTATGCATATTAAAGAAATTTTTAGGTCTCACATGAGCACATGTGCATTGTAATGTAATGTCATGTCACGTGGAAGTTCAAGTGTCAATAGTTGGTTGTAACAATGATAGAGTAGATGAAGAGTCATGAGGGTAGATGAACTATCACAAAGGGGAATGTCAAGGGTCACCCCACCCTTTGGTATAAATAGAACCTCATACCTCATTGTAAAGGTGTTTAGTTAGTTAAGCTTCCGATAAGACTAACTTGGAGAGAGCTTGGACAATATTGTAATGAGACTTGGCTTCTCCACTGCGCAAAGCTAGTACATCTCTTTGGAGGAGCAGGAAGATGTGGCTGTAACATTCCACTATTGGAACTAGTGGTTGGACATGGATGTATTGTATGACTGGAACTTACACTTTTTTATATAATAAGGGCCAACACATTTCGTGCATATGTTGTATTGTATTTTATGCTATTTGGTTTACTCTAAAGTATATGTATTGGTTTTCTTACGCATGCACGTATGGACTATTCTATATAAGTATGTATGAATATTTCTTAAATGTGTTGTTGGTTTAACCATCACTTCTTTGGATTGCTCGCTAACTTTCCATCCATGTTGTGATGATTCTTTGCTCGTGTGTCCCCTTCCAAGCTGAGTAATATTACAGGTTGCTAAGGGGGGCACTCATCTCAAACCCTATTTGTTAGAACCTCTCATGCACCTTCCTTGACTCACTGTAGTTGTCACACCCTTTCTACCAAGAGAGTTGTCTTACTTGCCTCTATGCGAAATCATGGTCAAGACATTACCATATGACCCACTATTGGGTCTCCTACACCAAACAGTTTGAGGTCTAATTGGGACTTCTTACCGGGGAGATCCCCTGACATGTTGGTGTGTCTAGCACCCTTAACACTTTGCAATACTAAGAGGGTGGACGATGAAAAGTAGTTTCTTTTAGATTGCACATCTCTTACTAACATTCGCTGTCATTTCCAAAACATTTGTCACACTTCCAATCTTCTTGACTTGTTAAGTCAACCCAACTATAGTGATATCGGTGTGCTTCTTTCCCTTCGTTTTGAGCATAGAAATAAGATTGTAAAGAATTACATTTAGATTCTTCTTCTTCTTAAGGTCTGATAAACCACATTGGTCTTAATAGACATTAATCATCATCATCATCATCATGATAAGAGAGATATATATTTAAAATATATAAATAATAAAAGTTAGGTTATAATGTTTTAAATAAGATATTTTGAACCAAATACTTCGTTATCGCCAATAAACAAATATAAAATATTCTTCTCTCTCACACATATGAGATATATTAAAAAAAAAACAAAAAAATCATATATATATCTATACATCTATATATATCTATATATTATATATATATATATATATATAAATATATATTTATATAATATATATATATAATATATTATATATATATATATATATATATAGATATATAGAAAGACGTTTTATAAAATATTAATAATCTTAATCTCATTTCTTTTTTCCACCATGGTTCACAGTCATTGAGTGGCTGCTACATCCACGGGTAATAATCCAGGTAGATCCATACGAAGAGATCTAAGTCTACCCTCCAACTTACCTGTTGGAGTTTAACCCCAAGGGCATTGAGGATATTTGACAACGTGACCTCCCAATTGGAAAGCTACCTAGCCACTAAAACTTGACCAATTGAGCTATCCCTTGGAGCTAAAGTCCCAACCTCATTGTGGTTACTTATTGTTGATATTACAACCCAATATGGTGAAAATATTCCACTAACACACTCATAAATGTAATATAATTTTGATATCAACATTAAAATGAGATAAACTAATTAGAAGTAAAAAAAGAGTATAAGATGTTTAAACCTTATACATCTCAAAAATATTTTAATACAAAATTTAAATAAACAATTTGAAAATATATGTTAACTATTGTTTGTGGATATCAACTATATATATCTCTATGTAGAAATAATATGTTAAAAGGAAATATTTTGTTGTTGTATATAATAAAATATTCAATATCTAAATAAAAAAAACATAATTGAAATATTGAAAAAAAACAAAAGAAAATTCTTCTTAATAAGAATAATAAGAGAGTGATGTGTAATTTATTCAATCCTCAAAATAAAATTAATATGTAGTATTTAAATTTTTTCATAATAATAAAAAAGATTCAACATGAATGATCAATGAAATGTGTTCATATGTAACATTAGGTAATATTGATGTATACTTCAAAATATATTAATAACAAAAAACACTCATTTTTATGTCTATAGTATGGTCGAGAGATAAAATGTCTCAATGCACATGTTATGTAAAATATTATGATGTCTAACTACGTATATATTATATATGGTTTAAAAATAAATTATGTGAGTACCACATAAAGCAAAGAAAGAAAAATAATTGTTAAAAAGTTTGATGTATTCTTACTATTTTAGACTTTGGTCATTTTTAGGTATGTTTTTGGCCTCAGAAGTCTAAGTTATGTACTATATATATCGAGAGAAAGAAAGAAAGAACCACTGATAGATTCATTGGAATCTATCACATAATAAGAAAAATATAATTATGTTTTAAATTTAAATTTGCAATTGAAATAATTTAATTCCTCTAGAAACATGGTAAATCCATACTTAAATACATTTATATTAACATATATTTAATTAGCTTAAATCCATCATAATCTTAAATTATTAAATTTTCGAAGCAATACAACATTTCTTGATATTTTATTATAAACATATTTACAACTAAAAAACTAATCTCTTAAACCTAATAAATATAAAATTAAAATAAATTTATAGCGTACGTATTACTTCCAAATAAAACCTGGCCTCACATCAAAGTATTTAGACGAAAAACCAACTCTCCGAGGGGCTCGAGTATTTAATATTTTTTCCTTTAATTTTGCACCGATAATTCAACTCTCGTGATAAATCGACTATCAAAGTGGGTCCTCGAACATTTAAATTTTTATTACAGAAATTTGACCTTATGAAATTTAATTGCCAATATTCTGTACTTCTGCATACAATATTTAAAAAATCAATACTGCAATATTGTTTACGCAAATACTTGATAAAGACGGACATCGTGTTTCATGGAGGTGTTAATAAGGGTTCTGAACATTTATAAAAAGAGACTCGGAAATCGGGGTATTTTATTCTAATTTAAATTGCGTCCATTTTCATTTCAACTCGCATTGTCTCACCCCATAATTTCTAAGAATGATGTCGTTATTTAGGTTGTTGGTTTCTTATTATTAGTCCTTGCGATCCGGGCCTAGCAGGGACTAGGACTATAGTAATTGGTTTTGGTCGGTGAGCATTAGTTTGGCACAACAATCCAGGTTCATCTGTAAGCACATTTTAACTTAAGCCAAAGTATTTTGGAATGACACAATCACCCATGCATTTTTTTAAATTTTAATTACAGTTTCACGTGCTTTTAACCAATCAAATTAGTCTTCGTCTTATTTGGCCTCAGATCGAGGTATACCATCTGAAAAGCTAGGAAAAGAGTTCGGACAATTGCAATGGATTAAAGGAGTTCGGACAATTTGTGGCCTGCATGAAGTAATGCTATTGCAAAGATAGCATTAGTTCCTCAACATTTAATGTTATGCTATGGCATAGGTTCGCAAACCATGTTCCGTGATACCAGGAGACACATGTTATGCAGTATATGTGTCAATGTTGGTAATCGACACATCTGTGGTATAGGTGTCGATCACCTCACACCTGAAGGCTGCCTTAACTGTTCCCGGTTGCAATCGGTTGAACTGTGAATTGCTGCACATGAATGCATACAAGGGTGGAGACGCTGGTTCAACATATTCTCTGCATATTTGAACTTACTCTGACTTCAGGGTATTCTTCGTCTTCTGCGTATTAGCTGTTCCTGGTAAGCTTCAAATTCACTGTTAAACTTCTTCTGTTTTCGTTAATTGCATCATAAAATTAAAAGGTTCGCAATACTATGTGAATGCTATCGTAATATAATGTTGTTTTAGACCATTAATATAAGGATGTTCTGATACAACAGATTTCCTTACCCTGTTTCTTGAAGATGAGCTACGAGTGATACACAGAGTCTTCGGAAATCGCCGCATCCTCAAACTACTCAAGGTTCGAGCCATTGCCCTAATGTCGTTTTGTTGTTTAGGCCTTGCTGGTTAATGTATACTAGCACAGCGACCAATAGAAAAATGCTAACTTCACATAAAAGACTCAGCTAAGGCTACACAGAAATAAACAGCCACAAAATACTCTTATGTTCTTAAGAATTGTTGCTTATTATGCAATTTAAGCAAGATGCAAGTGTTTTATACTCGCAAGTTCTAATTAAAAGACCCCATGAATCAGGTATTACAATTTGAAGCACTTTTTTTCTATCCAGGTACTATAAGTTGAATGAGACATCTATGTTGTTTATAATTTTTAAAGGTATAAATTAACATCAAGTTGCATGGCCATTTATGTTTTCATTGTCCAACTCATCTGATTTTCTTCAACACATATAGCTTATTGTAAAAACAGACTGAGTATTACTAAGTACCTTGGATGTCGAATTTACAGGCTGTCGAATGGCAGAATGTCAACCCACAACGATAAACTGGTAAACAAATGTGCAGTAGTACCTTTGCATATCAACCAGAAAAGCAGAGAAATGGCAGAATGTCAATTCACAACGAATGCTAGATGGATTTCGGCTAGAGAACAAATAGCTTTATTGGAAACCATTTACAGTGAAAGGATCCACACTCCCAACACCGACCAAATTTGTAGTACGGGTGTATGACAGACAGTGGTTTGAAAGCCATTTCTCCCCATTCCCAATTTCGACTGTTGCTTCTTGTCATAAAAACTCAGGTCTTCAACAGAATTTTCATTCGCAACACCCCAATGTCGGCGCAAGAACTGACCATCGAAGCCTGAATCGCCGTGTTGATGATCTGACATTGAATCTGAATTAGTCCCGGATGAAGATACGTGATGTCGAATTACTGATATTGGGGACTTTGTCGAATCTCCTTTCTGGAAGGGGCTAACCTCTGCAACTGAATCTCCCCATTCCCGATTTCGACTGTTGCTTTTTGTCATAAAAACTCAAGTCTTCAACAGAATTTTCATTCGCAACACCCGAATGTCGGCGCAAGAACTGACCATCGAAGCCTGAATCGCCGTGTTGATGATCTGACATTGAATCTGAATTAGTCCCGGATGAAGATACGTGATGTCGAATTACTGATATTGGGGACTTTGTCGAATTTCCTTTCTGGAAGGGGCTAACCTCTGCGATTGAATTTCGAACTGGCAAGCACAAGTCCCCGCTATAACCTCTGGATTTCAATGCATTTCCTTCAACAGTTGTCGAAGATCTGCGAAGGGAAGAGTCATGGATGCATTGCTTTCCTTTCAGAATAATGCTTTGCTGGCAAAGAAGACGATGACTTAGGCCGGCCAGTAGGCAGAACCGACGACGGGGGAGCATCGGCCACGACACAGTTGTCCTGCACCACGTTTCGCTCATGCGAACGACCGAGAATCTATGGTTTATGAGCCTTAGTGCTCATCTTCCAAATCAATGGAGTTCTGGCAGGTCAAACAAATCGAGGTTTAACGGAAAAGCAGTTTAGCGGAACGACTAATCGCCAAATCTACGGTACCTAGATTTTATAATTGCTCTTTTGTAAATCACCTGGATTTACATTCCACGGGAATATTTATATTATTGATAAAGGAGAATACTTATATTGATTTTTATCAATAGATTAGACCGAGGAAAGTGGAATTCTTAATTCAGATTTATTCCATACGGTATCTTGAACTCACAAAGCACAAAAATGTTTTATTTTCTTGTATTTTATAGGGTGCTTAACGCCTGGGATTGCAATATATGGAGTCAAAGAATAATGAAATCTTAATGAATATATATGGAAATGAATAGGATTCATGCGGTAGTTATCAGGCATGCCGATATCATAAAAATAAATGGGGCACGGAAATAGCAGGAAGGATTCTGGGTCTCTCATTTAGTCAACATTAACGGAAAGCTGAGAAAACTATTAGACTCGTATACATCAAAAAGCGGATGTTCACATGGGAGTGTTCCTCAGACATGGGAATAGTTGCGTAGCGAGTGCCCAAGATGCTTAAGGTAGACCTATAATACTTATTCCAAGATTCCTCCAATTTATCCTTTTTTATAGTTCATAGTCGGCTAAATATTATTTATAACTTGGATCTTTTAAACTTCTACGAGGGTCCAAGGATCCGTTCATTTTGGATATTCCTTTCACGTTTTTCGTCATATGTGATAGATACGCATGTGTGACTGGAGACTGCAAGTTGATGAGGAGCTCAGTTTTAGAAATTATAGTGACCACTTTACAATAAAGTCTACAGTTCATATGGAATCCATTCGTGGACAGCAGCAAATTGCGTAGCAGGAATCGTCCTTTCAAAGGAATCATCGAGGTAGTATGAAGTTGGACTCTCAGTGGTTTTGTTGTAAAAATAGTAGAGGTTGCAGGTTTTGTCCCCCACTTGAGTTAGGGAAAGAAATATTAGTTTAGAATTCAACTATTAAGAACAAGTGCCACAAAAGATGCCAAAGATACTTGCTAAGAACCCTTTATTACTATGCTCCGGATCATATTATAGCTAACTGATTTTATTTTTAGATCTGGAACACAGTGCTAATTACCATTGTCATAGTATTTAACTCTTAATTACCATTGTCATAGTTATCTTTAACCGATACTGAACTGCCAACTATATAAGATTCTACTGGCTTACCTCCAAGCAATCATTACCTGCTAAAGCTATCCTTCCAAAGACATCTATCAAAGCTACTGCCTACTGAAACGGGCCATCCTTCTACTGCTACTTCTCGGAACTATTGCTTCTACGCTAGCCCCACGGGGAAAGACCCTTTTCCTCGCGAGCTCCACCAATACTTCCCAAAAGCTAACTAACTCACCCAATACTTCACTGATAAACTTCCACTGATACTACTTCACACTAACTCATGTTTCTATGGCAATAGGCTGTGAGCTGGGGGAGCTCAGCGATACCTTCTCCAAAGCTAACTCACCCAATACTTCACTGATAACCTTTCACTGATACTACTTCATGCTAACTCATGTTTCTACTGCAGATACGCTGCGGGCTGGGGCAGGGACTAGCTGTCCCGCAGCCCGTCTTGTTTTTATTATTTGTATTCTTTGTAGTGATGATAATGTTTTAATGGAGGGTAGTCTTTATCAATTTTTCAAGCCATTATGATTTTATGATTATAAACAGTAAGAAAACGAAATTCTTGATAATCAAATTCAATAAGATTACTTTAATGACAATAATTTATAGGAAGTAATTTTATACCATTATTTCAAAACTCTGATTCATCATAAATTAAATTATAATTATAATATTGAAAAAAAAGAAATAAAGGGTGAAAATTTATGATGAAATTGGAAATAGTTGTAAATCAATAGACCTTTTGATATGAGACAAGGAAAAATAGTTTATTTTTGACATTCTCATTATTTGGATGTGAAGTCTAGGGATACAATATGTCTAGAGAGTCACAAAGAAAGATAGAGTAGATGCAAAAGAATTTTATAACTTGTAATCTCAAAATTAAAGGAAATACATCTTATCATGTTCTCCTCTAGAAAGCAAGCCTTCCCCAATTGAGAGAATCACCATGACCAAGTAGCTATTATATAAGAACAAATTAAAAAACTTGGAAGACAAGAGGCTTCCTAAAATTACTTCAAACTCCACATCAAACCACCCTTGGATCAAACAAGGATAACATAAGGATGCATAGTCTTGGTGAAACCATTGTGAAATAAAGGAAGAAATCATTTTGCAAATATGGATAATATTAAAAATATTATTGCATCAAAATTTTAGAAAATTTTGTGCAATAAAAATTAAATTGAGATATTATAAGGAGTTGATCAACCCTAATCTAAAACATAAAAAATATATCAACTTTAACAAAGACAAGAAACCAAACTCTTTTGATTTGGTTATTACATAAATTCATTTTTATTAATTTGTTTTTCTTTTCCCATAGAAAAAATATTATTTTATTTTATTGAAAAAAGTGAGAAGTTTCCTATCTTCATAAAAATTAAAACAATATATTAATGTAAATTTTATTTTTGTCCAACTGAAAAATAATTCTTAATCATGTTTTTTCTCATTTTTCTTTTTCAACCCAATGTCATCGCATGGGAGAGAGTTCCACACAAAGTAATGGTAATTTAGAAATGGTACAATTAGGATTTGTATAAAAAGTTAGATGTAGAAGATTATGATGGTGTGCAAACTTATTATCACATTAAAGTTGTTAAATCTTGAATTATATGCATTCCTTATAATTGGACTTTATTTGTAGGTAACATTCTTGAGGATTTTTTTCTTTACATTTTGACCATTAAGAGAATTATTTCTTCAACCTACACTTGTCGTATCTATTGTTATCTTTCTCTAAATCTATAATCTTATAATTTTTTTTGCAGTTTATTCATATTACAATTATTGCTCAACTGATAGCAATCCTTGGGGTCTTAGTTTCTATTACTTTTTCATTATAAGATAATCTTATGCTTGAAGGCATGTATTATGAAAATGACCTATTTATGGACAACTACGACAGTTCTGACAGTGGAATGCTAGATTTCATAATCAAAATGTTAATGTTGGTGTGTGTAAAAAGACTAAACTTACTTATATATATATATATATATCTATATAATATAATATATATATATATATATATTATATATATATATATATAGTATATATATAAAGCACTAGCATTTTCCCAAGATATTCATAATGTATTCAAAAAATTCTAATTTTTGAAATTGCATAGTTAATTGGGGAGGTGTATCTATCTAAATATGCATTTTGGTTACAAGCATATTTGATGCATTAAATTTGGGAACAAACAAAAAGGTTTGATCTTCTCCATAACTCGAGACCTCAAAAAGTTTCTAATAATTATTAATATTATGAAATTTTATCACTAAAAACATTAGAAATAAGATATCTTTCAAAATCTAATTGTCTTGTTCAAATAACGTCAATAGTACAAATTTGATCTAGGATACGAAAAACCATTAAAGTGACTTATTACAACTATGAAAGGAATTAAAAAAGAATTGCCTCTATTGTGTCGAATATTAGAACATCTTTTAGTTTCTCCATGATATTATGGTGAATGAGATCCGACAATTGCAATAGATTTTATATTTATTACATCTTTAAAATAGTGGAATTTAAGTGAAGGTATATCCTCACTCCCTTCTCATCCACAAAGATAAAGAACTGAGAAAAATATTGAATCCTCATAATATTGTAAGTAAAAAAAAAAAAAAAAAAATGTCTAAATTTTTATATGCATATACAAGGCACTATTAAGCAACCAAGATCCTTACACACCCCCACCCAGAACTACCACCAGCCCCACCCAGAACTACCAACCCCAATTTGTTGTTTTGGGTTGATGGAGGTAATATGTTCTTACAATTGAACCAATAACGTGATGGTCGTGTACTCATAACATCTTACTCATATTTGTAAAGTATGTACATGATCAAAATCACCTCTATTATTATTGCAATTCGAACCAAAGTTATTAACTAGCACATTTTATTTAGACATTTTCTCAAATACTTATTTTATATCTTCAATACTTTAGCATATGAGAAATTGATTAGAAAAAATAACCTTCCACAATGATGCAAGCCTGGCCTGCAAAACCCAGAATCTTTCTACTCTTATGCATATAAACATGCACCTCAAATAACTGCCCAATAGTAGAAGTTATCTTTTTATTTATGGTTATGAAACCATTTCACAATTTCTGTATATGAAGTTTACTCCTTCATGGAAAATTCATAACTTTAAAATCTTCAATCAAACCCAATGAAATAAATCATTCACTATTTAATGACAGTGTCCAATTTTGGTTTCCTCAATCCCAAATTAAAACAGACAAAATAACCACGTACACGGCCCTGTATTCAACCAACAGCACAATTCCAACATGTTTATATAAGAGTGTTCACAGTAACAAATTAACCATCATCATTATATACCATAATACGTCTTTAATTCATAACCACTTCCAATATACATGCGCATAACTCAACAAGCCAATTCAGAATTAAGCACTCAATGTCTAAATCCCACACTTATCATAAAAATACTTATAATCTTTCTTTGTGGCCAGATCTTCAATGTTCATGGCCCTTACAATTTGCCAGAGGACTTACAGCCTTGGCTGTTCAACCTGTTCTCAACCACACTCTCCCTCTCTCTGATTTTCAATGCCTTTGAGGCTTCATAATTTATAAAACTTAGCATGATCTAAAAAAATCCTAAAATCACTCAACTAAAAGCTCTAAAACTCTACATGCAATGCATACATATGGCAAAAAGCATCTTGGGGCTTTATTCCATCTTTTTCCCTGTTATAAAATAGAAAAGCTTCATTATCACTTAATGATCCACATCCATTCCTTTTATGCCTAAAAGCTCTCCTAGTTTTATTTATTTATTTTGAGAATATCTACTTAAAAGCCTAAATATTAAACTAACTTGGAATTTAGGAAACTAATTCCACAAATGCATGACCCCCTATGTCTATTATTTACAATAATTTCCCTTTGGCTGAATGCTCCCGCATCAGACTCCCAAGATAGAAAAATTTCATGATCTCCTGATCATGTGTTCAGATCTATGTTTGCCTGGATCCCACACTTTGTTCTGCAAGTCCTCATCTGATGTTGCTTGCTGCTTTTCTCCATGTCTCGATATCTTATGCTTCCTTGCTCCACTTGCTGCACTTTCACAATCTGTCTCTGTTTTCATTTTTCTGTTGCTGCTTCTCCTTTGTTTCACTGCTGCTTGTCTCCTTTGGAATTCCTTCATCATCATCTGCCTCATCAATTCAATTTCTCTGTCTAATAGACTTTCTCCAGCATCTTCATTTAGACCTGTACTCACAAAACAATTGTTAGAATAAAAATCATAAGGCATCAGTGCCTCTTCTGCTGCTATCACTATTGTCTCAGCTGCCACCATAAATGTCGCCCCACATGTTGCTCTAGCTGTCACTATGGATGTTGCTGCCGTTTTCGCCATAGATGTTGCTACCTCCCAAACTTCCTGTCCCTCTGCAACATGCTTTGGCTCATCACCTGCAATTTCATCTGTAACTTTTTCCTCTGGTTCAGATGACTCCAGCAAATATTTCAGCACATAAGTCCTCTGTCTTTCCAACTCTCTTCTCTCGAGATCTAGTTTTCTATACAATTCAACAACTTCATTAGAAGTAGAACTTGGAAACTTCACACAGTTTTCTATACCTTCAACAACTTTTGAGCAATCATTAGCTGGTCCACCATTCTGATTAGACTCCTCCATCTTCATTTTCTCATCATCGATCTGAACAACCTTCAGATTCAACTCTTCTTGGACAAATTCTAAAGCTTGTTCATATCCCTGTTCTGTACCTGTAAACATACGCAACTCATTAGTTTTTAAATCACAAGACTTTTCAGTCTTGACTGCTTCCTTCAGCACCCCTGTTAACTGCATGCTTATCTGTAAATCTTTTTTCTATTGTAGCCTCTGCCACTTCACTCTCTTCCTCATCAGTAAACCATGTCTCTGGTCTTTCACATTTTTCTGCAACAACTTCATTAATATCTCAAGATGAACTTCTATCTCAGCTTTCTCTTTTTCATACTCTTCCTGAGTCAACTGTTGTCTTATGCTATTCGCCTTAGCATATTTCTCCTTCTTCTTTCTGTGGCCTCTTTCTGAACCTCTGCTCTCTCCTTTATGACTTTCAGTAGTCATCTCCTTCACCATAAGTTCCTCACCTATGAGTTGCATGAAGCCTCTACCACAGCAAACTCTCTTGCTGCCACTTACCTCACCAATCCTTCCCTCCGGATGTAGTCTTTTTGTAATCATTGGTCCTCTACTGGAACCTTTCGAGCATCCTCCACTGCTCCTGTAGGCTTCTCTCATCTGCAACTTTATTCAACCTCTGTTGACTCTTTAGAATCCCTTGTTGGACTCCTTTATCACTGCACCCTCTACTACAATATTCGTCAATTCCAAAATCACATGCAATTAACTCAACAAAAAAAAATTAATCTTCAAACAGAGCTATTCCTGCTCTCATACCACTTGATGCAAGCCTGGCCTGCAAAACCTAGAATCTTTCTACTCTTATGCATATAAAGCATGCACCTCAAATAATTTCCCAATAGTAGAAGTTATCTTTTTATTTATGGTTATGAAACGATTTCACAATTTCTGTATATGAAGTTTACTCCTTCATGGAAAATTCATAACTTTAAAATCTTCAATCAAGCCCAAATAAATCATTCAATGTTTAATGACAGTGTCCAATTTTGGTTTCCTCAATCCCAAATTAAAACAGAAAAAATAAACACGCGCGCAGCCCTGTATTCAACCGACAACGCAATTCCAACATGTTTATATAAGAGTGTTCACAGTAAACAAATTAACCATCATCATTATATACCATACTACGTCTTTAATTCATAACCACTTCCAATATAAATGCGCATAACTCAACAAGCCAATTCAGAATTAAGCACTCAATGTCTAAATCCCACACTTATCACAAAAATATTTATAATCTTTCATTATGGCCAGATCTTCAACGTTCATGGCCCTTACAATTTTCCAGAGGACTTACAGCATTGGCTGTTCAACCTATTCTCAACCACACTCTCCCTCTCTCTGATTTTCAATGCCTTTGAGGCTTCATAATTTATAAAACTTAACATCATCTAAAAAATCCTAAAATCACTCAACTAAAAGCTCTAAAACTCTACATGCAATGCATACATATGAAAAAAAGCATCTTGAGGCTTTATTCCATCTTTTTCCCTGTTATAAAATAGAAAAGCTTCATTATCACTTAATGATCCATATCCATTCTTTTTATGCCTAAAAGCTCTCCTAGTTTTATTTATTTATTTTGAGAATATCTACTTAAAACCCTAAATATTAAATTGACTTAGAATTTAGGAAACTAATTCCACAAATGCATGACTCCCTATGTCTATTATTTACAATAATTTCCCTTTGGCTGAATGCTCCAGCATCACACAAACCTATGTCACTCAAATCTAATAATAATAGAAATATGAAATACATTATTTTAATCAAAATCAATAACAAACTCATATTCCACCATTTTTAAAATCATGAAAACAATCCTTTATTTAAAAAAATTCTCAAATAATTACTATATAACCTTAATTCAAAAAGTCAAAAAAATTACACTTTGTCATATTCCTTTAAATATATAAATAAAATAACAAATTTAATAAAAAATTCTTCTAAAACTTGAATGAAAAAGATACTAACTACGCCATCGATGCTCCTATCATATTTTTTTTTCATGAATAATCAGGAAAGGACGATGATTTTCCTATAAAGAACCCCACCTGGAGGGAGGATCGGAGAGTGGTAGAACATAAAGAATTGATTAACATGGAGTAGTATTGCAACAACTAAATTGCATATTTCTGGTCAATGTAATTATTCGATAAATTATTTTTTTATTTTATTCAAATGTATTACAATGGCATAATGTATTGTATAATGAAGATTATTCGATAAATTATTTTTTTATTTTATTCAAATGTATTACAATGGCATAATGTATTGTATAATGAAGTTTTGTGAAAGTGATTTTTTTTTTGTATGTATTAGGTGTGTAAACATTCTACAACAAATTTACTTTGATAAAAAAAAAGTTATTTACTAAAAGATCACTTCAAATAATTTTTTTCTTTAATTTTTAATATTTTCTCGGTAAAAAGCAACTTTTAAAATATTTCACAAATGGGAGACACAATGTGTGTAAAATGAAATGATTTGTAATGGTGTAATGTTTTAATGATATAAATATCCATTAATAATTTTAAACAATTAAATTGAAAATTTAATTTTAATAATATTTTGAGTAATTAAATTAAATTTGATAATGTAAATAAAGTTTAATTATTTTGTAGAGTATTTTCGAGTTTAGCATAGAAGAGATGTTGAAATGTCTTGTTTTGCAATGTCATTATATGTTATGTTATCTAAGCATTTTGTCTAGGTCAAATTACATTTCAATTATTTCTTTTTTCCAAAACAAAATTGCATTATTTGAAGATATTAAGTACATAGATCATTCCTCTTGATAAAATAAATATTAATTTAGGTTATGGACAAACTTTTATTTGCAAAATGGGATTGAAAAAATATTTATAAGAAGGATGGATAAGCTATGAGATCCTCTTTCTTAGTAAAATTGTTTAATATTGGTGAGATTCATTTAAGTTATGGCCATATTTTATTGGAAAGAGGGTTTGAAAAATTATTTAGTTTATAAACTAGAGTTGAGAAAACCATTTTTTAAAACAATTTTCATGGTATTTTGTCTAGAACTCATTCATTAAATTTGTTGTGTATTATTTGAATTTTCTCACTATTTTTTGTTTTACTATGAGTGACATTTGTCTAGGATATGGGGATATTTTTATTGAAAAAAAGGTTTGAAAAATTATTTACGAGAATGACAGAGAAAGTGAAATTGTTTAATATCAATGAAGCTAATTTTGCTATATATATAATTATATAATTTTGAGGAAAATTTTCCAAATATACATTATATTTCTCACATATGAGGGTTGCGAAGGATTTGATTTAATTAAATAATTAAAGGAGGCACTACTAAAACAATTTGATATTTTGGCTTCAATATAATAATTGAAAGGGATGTTGGTACCAAAAATATATAAAAAATTTACACAATATTTTGCATTTCCGTTAGCTTTATAGATTTAGTAGCTATAGTTGTTTTTTAACGCTTGGAATGAAATAATATTTCTAGGCTACTCCTTGTTTTTAGAAGTTGTAAAAAACTGAAAGTAATTATCTCGTGCATACCCAGTAATAAATTGATATGATAAAATTGTTATCATAATTTCCCTATATAAATTTGATAAGAATATAAAAATTCTATCAATTTACCATACTTCGATTTAAGTATTTAATATCTTACATTTCTAATATCTATGAGTTTGGTCTTTAATTGAATAATTGAATAATTCATAGTACTAAACCTTTAAGTCTTTAATATCTTGTACTTATATTAGATTTATATACTTATTAATTATAGTTTTATTAACAATTCGAATGAAGTGATATTTTTAGGCTACTCATTGTTTTTACAAGTTGGAAAATCTAAAATTAGTATTTAGTACCTACTCATTGATAAATTGATTATATGATAAAATTGTAAGCATAATTTCTTTGTAAAATATTGACAGAATATATATATGCTATTAATTTACCTTACTAAGCTTTTACATTTTTAATAACTTTCATTTTCATTATATATATATATATATGAATGACTTGTAATGAAAGCAGAGGAAACTGTGGATTACATCCCCACATTTCATGGATTGTAAGCCTAGATTGAGGTGTGTCACCCCTACAAAATCGAAGAGAATTGAATCCGTTAGTACCAACTAGGTACAATATCAAGAAACTTTGCATTTATTAGCTAACTGTCAGTGCTTAATCTATTAGCTATAGTTTATTGCATTTTTTAACTATTAATTATTAGATTTAAATATAAATAGAAAAAATCAAATCAATAGAGGAGAAAGTTAATTATATTTTTTTACAAAATACCATGAGGACACAGTTGTTTTTTTTAGGCAAATGTTATGAGAAACAGTAGGAAAAAATGATGTAACAGTAGGAAAAAATGATGTAAAAATTTTAGTAGAAACCGAGTCAAATTTTTAATAGAGTATGTGTTTTTTTTTAATACTAAATTTTTGAAGTGGGAATTTGTGGCATATTACAGATTGGAGTTATTTAGTGAGTTTTGATTTGGAATTGAGTGTAACCTACAATCCATTTTAGATAGTGCCACCCACCATTGTCTTTAAATGTTGAGTAAAATGATGGATAAGTGTGACGGGTCAAGGAGAGAGGCAAGTAGATCTCAAATGACAAAATATTAGAGACATGTATCTTTCTAGGTTTTATAGTGAGGGTGAAGGTTGAGGTTTAGGGTTAGAGTTAAGCCTAGAGACAATTAGCTCTCTAGCCTCTAGTCTAATGTGAAGGTTGAGGTTGCTTAGGTCCCATAGTTAATATTAAATTTTGATTGCTCTAGACTATATCATTTAATCATTTTATTTAATTCTGAAACTTTTTAAGGATCCCATTAACCAAGTGATTTAAATATTTAACAAAATCACATAAACAAAATACGTGCCTAAGGAGTACAACCACCTAAGTGATCATTCAATTTTATTTAATTTTGAAACATTTTGAAGATCTCATTGGATTACTAATTTAAACTTCTAATAAAATCACATAAATAAATAAGAAGTACAAAGAAATTACATAAAGTAACATAGATCCATCTTAAATGTAGATCTATCAATTGCTGAGATGGATCAAATCTCTTCAGGATCAAACTTATATTTCGAGTGAAAAAATTGAGGAAAGGTTTACACCTAGAGGTATTTAATCCCTTTTAGTGCTTGATAGATCCAGAGTTAAGATATATCTAGGTTGTTTTATTAAAAATTATATAATTAATGTTAATTATAATATTCGGTGGAGGGACACTCTCCAACTCAACACTCGCTAGCCCAATATGGAAAATATGGCGTAAGGTTATGTTATGTTATGTTATGTAAACCATTTTGATAAAATAAAATAAATTTTTTATTATTATTAATTATTTAATAATTAAAAACATCCTAAATCCATCTTAGAGGGATCAAATATCTTTAGAGGAAAACCTTTCCTCAAGCTTTTCACTCACAAAATAGGTTTTCACATTGAGAGATTTGATCCCTCCGCTATTGATAAATCCATAGTTACAATGGATTTAGACCGCTTTATTAAATTAATTTTATATATGTGTAAAATAAAATTAAGCATTTAAAAGAATAAATTATATTGTATTCTTAATTTTGTAACATCCCCTGTAACCTTGGAGGAAAATGCATCGAGTTAGGAAAAAATTAAGCATTTACCAATGTGTAAGTTTATAAATTACTTTCTATATTCCCTCAATTATCATTAGAATAACCATCATCATTACATAGAGAAATATTCAATAAAAGCATAGTGAGTTACACAACCATTAACTGCCTTTGTTGTAGCATATTAACTTAAATTTCCTTCTATAACTATGCATTGATTCCATGATTCTATTAACTCAATTAGTAAATCGCATACTTGATAATATAAAAATCACATCATGAAAGAAATTAACACCATAAAAATGGCACAATGAATAATCACATCATTAGATATCAATATACCCTAGAAACCCCATAGGGTGAAAAACTACAAACATTTAATTTTATTAGTAAACACTTGTGAGGGTGTTGAAGCCTCACTCAATGGTTATAAGGGAGTCTATCCCTTGATCATTGTCATAAGATATCACATAGAAAAATCATCTTAGATGAAACATAGCTAGCTATAAGCTATTACAATCATCATGATATCTTTTTGTCCATGAATCCTCAATCTCTATATTTTTGCAGACAATGTTTCCATTAGTGGGTCATCCTATAGTTCGAATTCCTCAATCCGCATGGACCAAAAAATATTTATCTTCCACAATGTTAAACATGAACTATCCTTTTCACAAGTCATTATCATTTCCTACCATTGTTGTCGTAACCACACTTGATATCATGATTAGATAAAACATAAAATATTAATTAAACAATAATCAATATTTATTAATGACACTTCAACATATATTCATGTGCATGCATAAAACATAAACAAAATGTGATGAAATGTCACCTTTAACATCAATGTAATATCCACACCACTAGAAGGTTTTGATAACTTCAAACAATAATAAATCTTCCTACTATCCCAATAATTTTTAATATGATCAAGGGGAATATCATCCACTAGTTATTAGTGTTGATAAGGGACATATCAAGAAGAGATGAAGAGTCTAGACAACCAATAGTAGAGAATAAACGCTACACTTATAAGAATTCAAAATAAAATACAACAAGGATATGAAGGGACCACTTACTCATCAAATTATACATAAGACCATTGATCCAAGAACATCCATCATTTGAAAATCATCCACAAGACAAAATTCTCAAGAGAATGCTCTAGTTAGCCATCCATAGCATAAGAGAAATAGAGCAAGGGTTTCCAATATATTTTTAATTAACCTCTATGGGTTTTCTCCCTTAATCCAACAAAGAGTATGAATGTGGAATGACATATCCTTATAAACAGTGATTTTCCTTCAGAATAAAATAATCATATCACATTTGGGATTCCTAAATATCACCTATGGAGGAGAAAAACACACTCACTCTAACAAACTAGTCTAAAATGCATTAAAAACAAGTGGTCAAGAAACATGTAAAATGAAATAATATCTAAAAGAAAGGGATGTATCCATTAATTATGGAAGATTATATTTGTAGGGTGTTCCATGTAGCCTCCAAATGCTTTCCAAGGGGTGAATCATCCAATAATGCAAATAAGTCCTCTAAGTATTCTTCCGACGTAGACATTACAGCTTACAAGGAGAAAGTTCCTCTAAATTGTCAGTGAAACCCCTCAACAAGGATCATATGTGAAGTCCCTAAGGTGTACTAATCATCACCAAAAGAGTGATGCAAGGATCCTGGGTTCCATCGAAGTGGACACATGGTTCTTTGAGGTCAGAAATTTACATAATGCGTGTGTAAGTTATTTTAATAGGGGATTACCCCATCACTCCTATTTTATAATAATATCGATATGCCTCAAACTATCTTCATTTAAACTTTCCTTCCTAAAATTAATTATGAGATAAACAAAAATGTTATCTTTGAAACTACTTGAAGGTTTTTGCAAATATATGTATGAATAACAAATGATTACAAAATGAATGAATGATGATGTTATAATGAGCCTTTTCATGGTCTACTTATAAGAATTGATCAATTAGGATGTGATAGGGTGTGGAACCTTTAACTTTTCAATAAAAAATTAGCATTATTATGTTTATAACATTTTCACACTCTTAATGAATGCTTTGTCCTAAAATCATAGTAAATTGGATTCTCATTAGTTATAAACATTTTTGTGATGGAATGTTTATCTATTTTTATAGGTTTGTATTCATTGGTGATTTAGATGTTAGTGAATTTCATTTATATTGTTTGTGTCATAACTTGAAATAATTTAACTTGATTGTTTAACATGAAATATTTATGCTTCTTAGCACTATACTTCCCTTGATTTTAGTGTCGGATGCTTTATTTTGATTCCTTCCCCTTTTTCATTAATTGTAATTGATTTTTCTTGAGAGTGGAACCTATTAGTTTTAATATTGTACAATTGATAAAAATCTAAAATATGCAATGATGTACACAGACGAGTGCTTACATGCTAATGTTGGTTCTGAAGGTGACAATTGGACCATTAGGAACATGTGTATGGTTTTAGGAGTCCACACACAATTTTCTAGGTGTCAAGGCCTGAAAAGCCACAAACTATGACTAGGACACCATTTAGGGTGTGAGGTTTACATGGATTAGGGTGTGCATCTATTCTTAGGAACATGCATGTGTTCCTTGGAATGCACATGCATTCTCATGAATGTGCGTGCATTTTATGAATGCATGCACATTCCTAGTGCAGGGCATTTTTTATATTTCCATGACCAATTTTGTTTACCATTTTGGATTGCACGATGCATTTTTTGTTGTTATTGAGTTAAAAATTTCATCCTTGGTCTACATTTAGCAACAAGTTAATGAATTATATCTTATTTGAATTCTAGATGAGAATTGTAATGAAATTTCATTGCTTGTTTTTTTTTTTTT